>JAQQSU010014588.1:0-11383 GCA_028627135.1 Pseudochirops cupreus | reverse complement strand
AGACAGTTGGATAATGGAGGCCAGTATGCATTTTTATCTTCCAATGTTCCCCCAAATTTAAGAGGCCCCTTTCCAGGTTTTCCTTTAATATCCTAGGAATAGCTTCACTGTTTCCCTCGATGGGTATTTCAAAACTACAAGACTTTTTGGGTGTTGTTTATGACTCTAAACTTGCTGGGTTACCAGGAAGTAATTGTCTGTCTTCTCAAGAGATGACTGGTGTTTTTGTTTGGTTTTCACCCGTAAGGACATAATGTATATGTTATGTGAATCAATTTATTGGTCCAAGAGATGCAAAAGTACTGATATCATCATACATGTGAATACAATATCAGAATAAGCATTCAGTCTTCAAAAGGCCATTGAGAACATTATATTGGAATGATGTAGGCAATTCAGCCCACAGTGCAGTTTGTAATTTAGTAACCAAAAACTATCAATTACTTTCCTAACATTATTTATGCTACAGTAAGTAAATGTTGCAAAATTATTAAGAACAAGCATGTCTCTAAGGAAGATGTGAGAAGACACTCCTACCCCTTCTTTTTTTGTAGGAGATGTCTGGGAGTGGAAGAAAGGGATGCTAAGGAAATTATGGTGATCTAAAAAACAAAAGTATCAACAAAATTTTTTTTTAAAAAAAAGGTACAAGGAAAGACTTCCTAATAATTATAACTGTCCAAAGTGGAATAGGTTGACTTGGGAGTTAATGAGTCATTCATCAGTGAAAATCTTCACGTGGAAGTTGGTAAGTGACCTCTCAGGTATATTAAGCAGAGAATTCCTGCTCTTATATAAGTAGGACAAGGTGATTTCTGAAGTCTTTCATAAAAGTTGAAGATCTGAGATTCTGTGAAAGGACATTCAAGTGTAGAAATAAAAAAAAAGAATACATCTTTAGAATTAAAAAGAAAATATAATCAATTCTAATATAAAGGAAATTAATTTTCTAATTAATAAAATATTCATTTTATATGAGGACAAATATTTAGGATTGTGTGTTTTCTATGCATATGTTTGTAACAACTCACATTGATAAAGAACTTAACCCAGTGAGGTAGGAATTTTGAGTATCCCCTTTTTTTTATCAATAAGAAAACTGAGACTCAGAAATGTAAAATGATTTGCTAAGGGTCACACAGCTAGTAGGATTCAAACCTATACTTCCTGGCTTTAAATCAAACACTCCTTCTACTATATTATTTCTATTTTTAGATATGGAGTTATTACTTGCTGTAGTTATGCTTGAGTGTATGTAATAACAGGAGACAACAGATTTAATGGCATTAATGAATAATAACTATTCATTCCAGCCTTTAACTGATGGGGGAATAGATATTTGGCACACACACAAAATGATTCAGCAGTGAGGCTTGGTTGTTAAATAACAGAGAGTCCTTGGGTAAGATATATAGTCATGTTTGCCTTTATAAGGTAAGAGATTCTAGAGAAATACAGTTGAGACCTAAATGCCCGAGCCGCTCAACTGTGACATTGGCATTCCACAGACTACTTGCCTGTAGTACTATCAATTTCACACTTACAAAACAGTTCTGCTATTACAATGCCTAAATTATATCGAGCCCCATTTTCTCACTTGTGTTTGGTGAATAGAGTGAAAAGTACCACCTGATGTGGGACACACAATTTATAAGAGGAGAAGCTGGGAAATTTTATACTGGGGAAAAAAACCATATAATCAAGGATTTCAGCTCATCTATTTCTCTACCACCAACCTGACTGTTCTTGCTGCTTCTGTTTCCATTCCAGATTTGGTCAAAGTGACCAAGAGATGGGAGTATCTCCATCCTCAACTTCTCCATTCCAAGGCTTCTTTCTACTCCTTTTCAGACTTTCATTTTATAGATGAGGATGCTGGAACCAAGGCAGGCTATTTTTCAGGGTCTCACAGCTAGTGTCACAGCATAGATTTTGAACCCAAGGTCTCTGATCCAAAATCCAGAGTTCTTTGTATTGTAGTATTTACAAGACAATCTATTCCCCGTCCACTCCCATTATTTTTCGGCAGTATACAATGAGTTCAAACTGGAATTCATTTATGGATTATTCATGTATTTGTTTAGTGGCCTATGGAGTATTTCTTTTCATTTTCAGTGAGGACAGAGAAGGAGAAGTACTACTCTTCCTACCCTTTCCTCCTCTTTGTTCAGATGAGTTCTTGTGTTCACATTTGGAAGAACTGTCTGTCCTCAACAGAGTGAGTTTCAGGGTATCTACTCTATTTGCACTCCAATTTTTGGTCAATACAGCATACTATATCATGAAGAGGCTTTCATACATTTCTTTGGAGGAGCTCATCTGTTTATTCATTAAGCTTCAGCAAAACAAAGACACTCCCCTTGACTAAAACCCTGTACTTTCATAGATCCAAGAAAGATCATCACTATCAGCCATATATTAAGAGGCCAAGAAAGAATGACACACAAGTGGCAAGGTGACAGCTTTTTTTAGGCTTAACATGGGAGGATTTTCTTTAACAATCAGAGCTATCCAGAAACAGCAATTTGTTGTTGTTTAGTCATGTTTGTCTCTTCATTGGGGGTTTCCTTAGCAAAGATACTAGAATGGTTTACCATTTCCTTCTCCAGCTCATTTTATAGATGAGGAAAGTGGGGCAAACAGGGTTAAGTGACTTGCCCAAGGTCACATAGCTAGTAAGTGTCTGAGGTCACATTTGAACTGAGGTCTTCCTGACTCCAGATCCCAGTGTTTTATCTACTGCTTCAATTAGCTGCCTAAAGGGCAATAGGGGGCCTCAGAAGGCAGGAGTCTCCATGACAATGGAGGTCTTCACACAAAGATTGGTGGCTCTTTGTTGAGTGTATTGTAGGGTAGGTAGCTAATGAAATATGGGCTAGAGTGAATAACTACTGAAATCCCTACTAGGAGATTCTGGGATCTGTGCAAAGTATTGGAAAGCACACTTACAAAGTCTCCAAGGGGGCTGCTTCAACCCACTATCATACCATCTCCAAAGGTTTTCCATCCCCATTGGTGATTTCAAACTTTCAGGAAAATAAAACTTAATTCTTATTCATAAAAAGTTTAGGGACCCCTGCTCTTTAAAATTATATTAAATCTGAAAACCTCACCATTCTTCTGACAAAGCACATTGCAGTTACCTTGTTTTTTGTCATCAAGAAGGGGCCAATTATCACTGCTCTGAAATCTGTGGCTCTCCTACATGAGAATGATCCTACAAAGATATAGGGGGGACACATTGAGCATGACTTTGACTGATGCTAAAACCACATCAACAATGAGGAGAGAACTTCTCTCCTAGTGTTTCAGTTTAATATGTTTAACTGTCTTTAGGAAACTAGTGTTCAACATTTCCAGCATTGACTAGAGATGACAGCTATCAAATTATAGCACAAGACCTTTTATCTGTTCACACAAAACCAAGGACTCCTAGCAAGAATTAAATTTAGATCACATCTGATTTCACATTCTGGAGAAGCTTGAGGCAGGAAAAACCAAATTAGAAGTTTGTGCTTCGTTTTGTTTCTACAGAGAAAATCAATTGTGATGGAATGAATATCAACCAATGATTTGATTTACAAGAATCAAAACAAGAAGTCTGAAGGTAGTTTCCAAGTGCTAATTAATGGTGCAGTCGGTTTGAAGGTTCACAAGAGTAACTTAATAAATTTATTGAACTTTATATAATATTCTCAAAGTCATTTCAGGGTTGCTATTTTCAATTATGAAAACTATTCTCGATAGAAAAAGTTACTTCTTCATTATGTGAACTTGTTGTGTGAGACATTAATGAGAATAAGAATCAGAAATTAAAAGAGTTAGAAAGAACCTAAGACACCGTCAAGTAAAAATTCTATGCAAGTCATGAATCCTGTGTACAAAATCTGTGATCTGGTGACCATCTAGCTTTTGCTTGAAGATCTCTAGTGAAAGAGACCTCAGCTCTGAAGAAATTTCTTTCCACTTTTTTTTGGAGGGAGCCAATTCAAATGACTAGGAAGTTTTTTCTCACATTGAGCCATAATGTACTCAGGATCCAACCTACTTCTTTATACTTCATACCTATTATTCTGCCAGATGTCTATGGAGGAAAGAGTGAGCCCTGCTTCTGTTAAATCTAATTCACTAGCAAGTCTTGACATAACCTTCCTGAAGTCACGATCCTCTTTGAGAAGGAAGGACAAACAACAATCAACAATGTCAGCAGTAGTAGC
This sequence comes from Pseudochirops cupreus, assembly GCA_028627135.1. Lineage (NCBI taxonomy): Eukaryota > Metazoa > Chordata > Mammalia > Diprotodontia > Pseudocheiridae > Pseudochirops > Pseudochirops cupreus. The sequence continues at coordinate 7,166 of JAQQSU010014588.1, read as the reverse complement.
TGCCCACTGGGGACCCAAATGGTCAGCTCCAGTTGGGCAATGCAGCTCCCTCCCTCCCTCCCTTCCTCCCTCCCTCCCTTCTTTCCTTCCCTCTTTCCTTCCTTCCTTCCTTCATCCTTCCCTCCTTCCTTCCTTCCTTTTCACCCTCCTCTTCCTCTGTCCACATAGGAAAACATACCCTTATCTGCTGGTGCTCTTCCCAGAGGAATATAAATTTTGATTGCTGCGACCTTGTAAGATATCTTGGGGTTTATGGGTTAGATTTCTTTTTTCAGGACCATGCCTTAAACCCAAATCACTCTGGTTCTCGTTGATTGATCAACAATGGGTCCCAGCCCAAAACTTATTTGGTCATTGTTTGGGCTCTGATGGCTCAGAGTAAGTGTACATAGCAATTGTTTCTGTTTTGGCCAGAAACCCTGAGGGTCTTCCCCTCTCAAATTGTGGTGTTTTGTTTTTTTTTTAATTAGGTATTTCTTACCTAGCCTTAATCACTGAATGGGCAGCGCCTCAGACAAATTGAGACCTGGGAAAGATCTGAGGTTAAAAAGGCTGTCTCCCATTGCATCTGGGGCCATCTCCAGATGTCCTGTTCTGTATCTTGCCACTGGACCCTGATAGCTCTGGAGGTGACTTTGCCCAGCACTGCTTCACTTAAACCCAACTCACTTTCAAGTCATGACATCACCTTCCTGATGTCATGGTATTCTTTGAGAACCAAGGACAAACAAAACAACATCCTATTGTTCCTAATTCTGTCCTGTAGATGTAAGCAAGTAGCTAGGTAGTGTAGTGGATAGAATGCTGGACATGGGGTCAGGAAGACCTGGCTTCAGATACTAGCTGTGTGAAGTCACTTAACCCTGTTTGCCTCAGTTTCCCTATCTATAAAGTGAGCTGGAGAAGGAAATGGCAAATGACTCCAGTATCTTTGCCAAAAAAACGTCCAAATAATGTCATGAAGAATCAGACATGACCAAAATGACTGAACAACAGCAAAAAGAGTTAAGGAAAAAAAAAAGCCTAATGCCACTTCCATATTTTAACCTTTCAAATATTTGAAAACTGCAATCATTTCCCCACTTAGTTTGCCCTTCTTTAAGCTAGCCATCTTTAGTTCCTTTAACTGATCCTCCTAGGGTATGATTTAGAGTCTTCTTAGCTCTTCCTTTAGAAAAGCTCCAGTTTGTCAAAGTCCTTCCCTAAATAGGAAGCCTAAAATAGAACACCATTCCCATTGGGGAGTTCTGACTGGGACAGAATATAGCAACACTCTCCTACTGATTCAAAGTATGACTGTATTCACACTTTTGACTGCCATATTGCTTCTTGAACTAAAACATCTTCAGTTTGCAATCTACTACGATTCTATAGGATTGAATATAATAAGAATAGGTATAAATGGCCTAGGATTTTCCCAGAAAAGCTGCTTTCTAGTTATATCTCTTATGTCCTAGTTTATGCAGTTTATTTTCTAAACCCATGTAGAACTTTACATTTATTGCTATTAAAATTTATCTTGTTCGTATTATCCCACATGAAGAATCTGTCAAGATCTTTTTGGATGCAGAGTGTCATTCAAGGTTATTAGTTTTCACTCTCACATTCATATTATTATCAAACCTGATAAAAATATCATCTTTAACATCATTGATAAAAATGTCAAATAGAATAGGAACATGAACAGATTCCTATAACTCTTCTTTAGAGATCACCTTAGAGGTTGATATGAATACATTAATAGGTATTTTTTGGTTCTTACTGTATAATTAGTTTAAAAGTCACCTATCTGCACTACTCTTTAGTACACGTCTCTCTATCTTGTCCTCAAAGAAAGAATGAGAAACTTTGTCAAGTCCTTTGTCAAAATACATATATGCCATGTGACATTCTCTTGATCTAGCACCCTTGCAAAAACGCAAAATACATATATACAAATGCAAAAATATAAAATACATATAAACAAATATAAAAATGCAAAATACACACACACACACACACACACACACACACACACACACACACATATATATATATATACACACAAAAAATACATATATACCATGTGACATTCTACTGATCTTGCCTAGTAGCCCTTTCAAAAAGCAGAAATAGGGATATTGTGGTAGGACTTGTTCTTAATTAATTTACTTGTGAAGCAATTACCTCTTAACTTTCTAAGCACCCAGAAACTGTTTCTTTAAGAATGTATTCTCGAATTTTATTCAGCACTGATATCAAAATCATGATCCTATAGTATCTTAAGTATCTTCTTTCTTACTCTTTTTGAAGATTGGGATTTTGCTTGTCTCCAGTCTAATGTTATCTTTCCTGTTATCTCTAATCTCTCAAACGTTACTGACATTCATGCACCAATCACAACCATAAGTTTTTTAGTTTGTTTTATTCCATTTAAAACCTTGGGAAATAGTCATTGGTGTGCTGGTAAATGTTTAGCAGCCAGTTCTCTGAAAAATTTATCTATATCTAATCTATATCTATATCTATGTGTGTGTTTGTATGTATATACATATACATACATAATGTATGTATATGTGAGTATATACACACACATACACACACACACACACATAGACATCTATATGACACACTTTTCAATCTAATTTGCATCACTAACATTTTCTCCATCATGTTAGCATTCCTGACACTCTTCTTATACTTTCCCCCAGATTTTTCCTCCATTATTTACAATTACTTCTATCTGACACATATTTTTTTAAACATTTAATTTCTCTTGATGAGTTCTCTGGGCAGACTCTCCAACCTCTTTATTCTCACTTTCCCCTTTAATTCTTCAATAAAATTAGTTTAGACTGAATCACCAGTATTTTGTTCTTGAGAGCCTCTTACTCATTTTTAAGGAAAAGCTTCCCTTTTATAAACTCAGACTGAGGGATCCTATCTATCTCACTTTGAAATCTCTGGAATGACTCTCCTAAAGTCTAGGAAGGCTATTAAACTGTAATAACGCTGACATTCATGTGGTTTGTTAAGATTTACAAAGCATTTTATATACATGTGATCCTTACAATAATCCTATGAGGTAGAAACTTCATGTATTATCCCAATTTTGTAGAAGATGAAAATAAATCTCAGAGAGGAGAAATAACTTTCCCATAGTTCCCCAGTTAGTGTTAGTGACCTGTTTTGAGCCCAGATCTTCTTGATTCACGAGTTCAGGTCTCAAACTATTCTATATCATGCTTCCTCTCTATGTCATAATCAGTGTTTCTGTCTTATTTATTATACACTCTTACACAGCATGATCTTTTCCTCCCAAGGTTCCTGTCTTTCTAGTTACTGGATATGATCAAGTCCAGTATACTCTATCTTTCATTTATGTCTACAGACATGATATCTAAAAAGAAAATCATCTTGAGAGAGACCTGTGGTAGGGGCTGCAGTAGGTGACCTCTGGGGTACTTTAAAACGCTAAGGCCACTTGGACTAAAACGCTAAACATACCAAATCATTTCTCTCTTCTGTTTGACTTTTATTCAAATGCCTTCTTCTGGGGGTGGGAGGTAGACAGGAGGAGGAAGATTCCAAATATATTGTTTCTAGGAAGATACTTTATCTATGGTCCTCTTGCCAAGGTGGGCAATGGAGCAAAAGCAGAGGGCACCAGGAGATGAAGGAGTGGGCATGTGGTGGTGGTGGTGGGGTTTGTATGAGGGTGTGTGTGTGTGGCAGGGGGGCCATCAGATACACAAAAGGGGCCAATGTAAATGGATCAACTAAAACAAAGAGTAGCAAACTATTGCCATTCTGGTAGGACCAGATGCCATAGTTTTTCTTTCCTCCTTGATACATTGTCAAGAACCCAGAAGGATCAACACTGTCCTGGCCTCTTTGTATCCTGAAACCACACAGACCACTCTCTCGGTAAAACATCATCATTAGGATAATTTAATATTCATCAAGAGACTGGTTTCAGAAAAATTTCTAGGTGAAACTTGGAAATTAGGATTTCGGCCCAGGAGAAAAGCATACTACCTTTATTGATGAACTTTCCAAAACACTGTTTGATTTCTTTCTCCTAGAAAAAAAAAGTGTGTCTGTTCTTAGATAAACATCGAATACCAAGATGGGTGGGGTGGAGGGGACCTCAGAGAGTACCTTCTCTAATCCAAACTTTAAACGGTAAAACTATCCAAAAAAAACCCAAACAAAACATCTCCAGAGCCTTCATGTGATACATTTCAGCGATGGAGAACGAACTACTTCACTACCTGAAGTGGCCCATTCTATTTTTGGACAACCCTATTTGTCATATTGAGCTGAAATTCACCTCTCTGTTAATATCTATTTATTATTCCTAGTTGTACCAAGCAGAACATACTCAACCTCTCTTCCCCATGCAACTGTTCAAACGTTTAAAAGTTTCCGTCTTCTCCCCTCTCTCGGTCTTCTTTTCTCCAGGTTAATCATTCTCACTTCCTCTAACTTATATGACAACGTTTCAAGTCTCTTCAGCAATATAGTTGTCCTCCTCTGGGGCTTTTTCAACTTGCCAATGTGCCTCTTAAAATGTAGTGCTTACAACTAACCGTAAGACTCTGCATGTCGCTTGACCAGGACAGAATTAAGTGGGAATATTGTCTCCCTAATTCTGGACATTATCCTTCTGTTAACACGTATTAGTCATCTGGAAGAATGGATGGTGGCAACAATGAAAGGGTTAGTGAATGTAGGAAAAATAATACCTTGCATTTATATAACAACCACTTATCTTATTCTTTACAACGAGGTAGATATTATTGCCTTTATTCTACAAAGGAGGAAATGAAATACAGAGAGAGGTTGTGACTTATTTAGGGCCATACAGTAAGTGGCAGAACCAGATTTCAAACCCAGGTCACTCTTACTCCTAGTCTGGTGTCCTTTCCAATGGGTCAGTAGACAATGTTTACCATGAATTAGAAGGAATAACGGGAGATAGGACTGGAGTGATAAACTATAGCTACATTATGGAGGGTCTTTGGTGGGAACTCAGGCATGTCATGCTACACATTTAGAAATTAGAAGGAAGAGGAGAGGAAGACTAAAGCCTCTGTGAGGTTGTCAGTTATAAATGCCCTTGAGTTAAGATTAATGTCATTCTAACATGTTTGTTGCCTGACAACTCCAGGAAAAAATGCCAGGAGCAGAACAGAGGCTTGTACACAACATTTGTTGACCTGGCCAAGGCCTTTGATACCATTAGTTGTAGAGCTTATGGAAGAGCATGGTGAAATGTGGTTGCCTGGAGAAGTTTATCAGTATTGTCTGCCAGTTCCATGAAGGCATGCTTGTGAGGGTTCTGAATAATGGACAATGCTTTCACATGTCCTGGGCACTAATGGAATGAAGAAGGGCTGTATGCTTGCTCTCATGCTGTTTTCTTTTTTTTTTTTTTTTTTTTAATTTTTTTTTATTTACTCATTTACTTTTGATTTACAAGATTCAGTTCCACAATCACTTGAGTTTCAGATTTTCTCCCCTCCCTCCCCCCCCCCCCCATGGTGGCGTGCAATCATGTATAGGATCTGCAAATACTTTCACACTGTACAATAGTTTGGTCATATAGAAGGGTTGTAACCAGTGAGTGATCACTGGGAAAAGAAAAAAAAAAAAAAAGCAAAACCAGACTCTCATGCTGTTTTCTACAATGTTGTCAGACACCTTCACGAGGATGAAAACAACATAAAGGACAACTACCGCACTCGTGGTGAACTATTTAATTTGATAAGGCTACAAGCAAAGACTAAAGTGGAAGGAGAGTTGGTATGTAATTTTTTGTTTGCAGATGATTGTGCATTTAGTGCATTCTCTGAGGCTAAGATGAAACACAGTATGGATCAAATTCTCTGTTGCTTGTGCTAATTTTGGCCTGACAATCAACACCAAGAAAACAGAGCTTCTCCACAAGCTAGCACTATACCATTCATTCATGGAATCACTGGTTACAGCAAATGGAAAAATTTTGAATGCTTTAGATAAGTTCACTTATCTTGACATTATACTTCCCAGAGATGTACACACAGATGGTGAGATTGATGCACAAATTGCCAGAGGTAGCTAAGTGTTTGGGAGGCTCTGAAAAAAAGCGTGAGAGAGGAGAGGTATTAGGCTGCCTACCAAATTGAAGGTCTACAGAGCCATTGTGCTGATTTCATTGTTGTTTGCCTGTAAAACCTTGGCAGTGTGTAACAGCACCATGTCAGATAATTGAACCACTTCCATTAGAATTGTCTTAGGAAGATCTGAAGATCACCTGACAAGATAAGGTACCAGACACTGAGATCTTCTCTCAAGCTGAACTGCCAAGCATTCCAAGTCTACTACAGAAAGCACAGCTGTGGTAGGCTGGTCACATAGTTCAAATGCCAAATGTATACTTGCCTAAAAGATTATTTTATGGAAAACTCACACAAAGCAAGCACTCACACGGAGGTCAGAAGAAGTAGTATAAGGACACTTTCAAGGTCACTATGAAGGACTAAGGACCTCCCAGAATGGCATACCCACACCAAAGAAGGTGCTGTGCTCTATGAACAAAACAGACTTGTAGTGGCACAAAGGAAATATGAGATGTGCAAATCTAGAGACAGCTCCATCCCACGTGTGCAAATGGACTATTTGTGCCCAACCTGTGGGAGAGCCTTCTGAGTTTGTATTGGATTGATCAACCATAGTCTAACACATTGTGCCTTGACCTCAACCTCATGATGTCATTTGGTCTTGACAACAATAGAGTCAACAGAAAATCTTCCCCAGGAGAGATTGTTAACAATGCAAGTAAAATAGGATGATAATATTTTACGGTTATGGTGGAGGTCTTGCTTTAAGGCAGAAATGTGGAAATCCAAAACCATGAGTCAACAGAGAGTCTAGAAAAAGAAAAGAGTACAAATTCGGCTGTGTATATCTAGTTTGGGGGGAGGTAGGGGAGACAAAGACAGATGGAATAGGGAAAGAGAAAGACAGAAACAGAGAGGAAAGACAGAGAGGCAGAGAGAGAGTCCAAGAGGGAGAGAAACACACAGAGACAAAGACAGACATTACATTAAGGGGACATAAATATCTAAACACATGTATTCTTTTTTGTTTTTCAAATTTTATTTTAGTTTGCATCATTCATTTCCACAAGATTTTGAGTTACA
>JAQQSU010014587.1:0-11383 GCA_028627135.1 Pseudochirops cupreus | reverse complement strand
AAAAAAAAAACAAAATTAGATTGGAACAAACAGAAGCTAATGACTTTATGCGAAATCAAGATACTATTGAACAGATCCAAACAAATGAAAAAATAGAAGGCAAGGTGAAATATCTCATTGGAAAAACCACTAACCTGGAAAATAGATCCAGGAGAGACAATTTAAAAATTATTGGACTACCCGAAAGCCATGATCAGAAAAAAGAACCTCTAAATCATCCTTCAAGAAATTCTCAAGGAAAATTGCCTCAATATTCTAGAACCAGAGGACAAAATAGAAATTGAAATAATTTACCGATCACCTCTGGAAAAAGATCCCAAAAAGAAAACTCCTAGGAATATCATACACAAATTCCAGAGTTCCCAGGTCAAGGAGAAAATATTACAAGCTGTCAGGAAGAAACAATTTGAGTATTGTGGAAACACAATCAAGATAACACAAGATCTAGCAACTTCTACATTAAGGGAATGAAGGGCTTGGAATATGATATTCTGGAGGTCAAAGGAGCTAGGATTAAAATCAAGAATCACCTATCCAGCAAAACTGAGTATAATGCTTCAGGGGAAAATATGGTCATTTAATGAAGTAGAGGACTTTCAAATACTCTTGATGAAAAAACCAGAACTGAACAGAAAATTTGACTTTCAAATACAAGAAGCATGAGAAGGTAAACAGGAAAAAGAAATCATAAGGAACTTATCTATTGAACTATTTACATTCCTACATGGAAAAATGATAATTGTAACTCATGCAGCTTTTCTCAGTATGAGGATAGTTGAAGGGAATATGTGTGTGTGTGTGTGTGTGTGTGTGTGTGTGTGTGTGTAGATATAGATATAGATATGTATAGGAGGGTGTATGTGTGTATAAACACATATGTGAATATGTGTATATGTGTATACATGTATACATAGACAGAGGGCACAGGATCAGTTGAATAGGAAGGTATTATATTTAAAAAATAAAATTAAGAGGTGAGAGAGGAATATAATGAGAGAAGGAGAAAGGGAGAGATAGAATAGGGTAAACTATCTCATATAAAAGAGGCAAGAGAAAACTGTTACAATGGAGGGGAAGAGCAGGAAGGTGAAAGGGAATGGGTCAACTTACTCTCACTGAATTTGACTTAAGGAGGGAATAATATGCACACTCATTTGGGTATCTTACCCTACAGGAAAGTAGAGGGAAAGGGAATTAGAGGGGAGATGATAGAAGGGAGGGCAGATTGGGGGAGAGGGTAGTTAGAAGCACATACTTTTGAAAAGGGACAGGGTCAAAGTAGAAAATAGAATAAGTGAAAAAAACAAAAATCAAAAAAGAGAAAAAGAAAGTAGAATGGGGGTAGGGAAATATAGTTAGTCTTTCACAATATAACTACTATGGAAATGTTTTGTGTAACTACACATATACAACCTATACTTAATTGCTTATTTTCCCAGTACGGTTGGGTGAAAAGGGAAGAAGGGAAAGAATTTGGAAATCAAAGTTTTAAAAACAAATGTTAAAAAAATTGTTTTTTACATGCAACTGGGAAATAAGATATGTAGGCATTGGGGTATAGAAATCCATCTTGCCCTACTAGAAAGTTAGAGGGGATATGGGGGAGAATATAAGAGAGAGCAGATTGGGGGAGGGGATATTCAGTAGGCTCGCTATCTTGGGGTGGGGGTAGGGGAAAGATGGGGAGAAAATTTGTAACTCAAAATCTAGTAGAAATGAATGTTAAAAACTAAAAATAAATTTAAAAAAGAAAAAAAAAGATAGGTCTTTAAATAGTGGAAGGATTTCAGTGGGTAGAGATGGGGAAAGGAGGAATAACCTGAGTAAAGGCAAAGAAGTGAAAGGTGTGCTTGGGGAACAACAAATAGTATAGCTTGGCTAGAATTTAGGGGGCATTTAAATGAGGGCTGGGAGATAAAGCTGGCAAAATACTTGAAACCAAATTGTGGGGGGCCTTGAATATTCAGATATGATATTTAAGCTTAATTTTCTAAGCAATAGAAATGCTTTGCAAATTTTTGATCAGAAGAGTGATATCATAAGACTTGTTATTTAGGACATCTATCTGGAAACTTCATGTATCATGGTTTGGGAAAGACTGAATATCTTGAGATTATTTAGGAAGTGACTCCAATAGTCTGGCAAGAGATAAGGAAGGACCTGAACTAAGATGGAGGCAATTGGAAAGGAAAGGAGGAAATTGATGCAGGGATAGAGAAGGACTAGTACCTATAGCACTTGGTAGCTGATTAGAATTCATGAATCAAAGAATGGGGAAGAGTCAATGTTGACTCTGAGGTTTAGATGCTGAATGACTAAGAGAATGACAGAGAGAGAGAGAGAGAGAGAGAGAGAGAGAGAGAGAGAGAGAGAGAGAGAGAAAGAGAATGTCAAGGGGAAGGACTAGTTTGAGCATGTGGAAGGGTTGACTTCCCGTATTTGTCCAATCTCTTTCCTAACCAGACTCCTGGTTGTCCTGGTGCCATTCCCCTCTCCTGCCCCTTCCATTTGCCCTCCCAATCAGTCCTAGGGTCGATGTTGGCAAGGACCACTAAGCTCTCTGCTCTCTCAGTCTTGACAAACAAGGATTTCTAGTCATCTATGCAGTGTGGAATAACAGGTTCAATCCCACATAATCCTCAGTGGAGTACTATATTTCAGGCATTGCCTGTGACATGACTCCTGCACCTGGGAGCTCATCACATTTGTTTTGGGGGCATTTTTTTTCTTTCTTAAAAAAGCGGACTTGTAATTTCATTGGTGTAAAGAACTCATTCTTTCTATCAGTGAAGGTCAGGACCAGTTCTATGTTTTATAATCTTTTTTTAAAAAGTGTCAATTTAAAAATTGTGATTTATTTTGAAATTAACATTTATTTTCTCCCCCTTCCATTGCCCTCTCAATTTAAAGGAACAAAACCCCTTATAACAAATATACATAGTCAAATCAAACACATTCCCATATTGTCTCTATCCCAAAATCTATGTCTCACTGAAACTTCTTATTTTAGAGAACTGCTTTAAACACTGAGGTCATGTGACTTGTCCAAGATCACACAGCAAGAATGTCTCAAAAGTGGGACTTGAACAATACCTTTCTTGAGAGCAGGGACCACAATGTACACACATACACACACACATACGTATGTGTATATGTATTTGTGTAGGTATATGTGTATATGCATGTATAGTATGCATATGAATATATGTACATATGTATACATATATCTATTTTCATCTTTTATAGTACTTAGACTGTTGTACCATTTGTTGAATGAATGAGTGAATTCTGAGTTTCTGCTGCTTTGTCCTTGGTGTTACTTTTCAATCAATCTGCACTCTTCTGTTTTTGCACCATGTCATACTGGTATCTTCCCATGTCAGAATTCCCTATTTTCCCCACCCTTCCCATTCTCATTTCCTTTACCATTTCTGTAGAAGTCATAGTTCTTGAGCACTATTTCACAGTCCCCTCCCTAGGGAGAGAGTTACTGGATCAAGAATATTCCAATTAAATTTGCCTCTCCCTCTGAAGACCACAGAGTCAGACTGGTCTTCCCTAAAGGATAGTTTTATATCAGACTAAGGAAGTTTCTGCCCCCGTGTACTCACCCCTATTAATCTCCTATGTGCCTGTTCCGGCTCAACCCAAGAATGGTATTCCCCTTTGGATGAAGGTGAGAACATTTGCTCATTCCAACCTGCCAATTTTTAAGCTGTTGTTTGACAGACTCTGACGTCAGGCACATGGCTTGGACAGCTTTTTGAAAGGCATGTCTCCACATAGTGACAGAAGGAAAAAGACTCTTGGAGAGAAGCAAAGGAAGAGGAGAGAAAGAAGGGGGAGAGAATAGGAATTGGGAGGGGGCAGGATAAAGAAAAAAAGATCTGGGGAAGAGGAAGGAGATTAGAAAGAGAGAAGTATATGTGGAGGGGAATAGTCAATATAATCCCACCAACTAGTCTTGGAAGAGATCCCCATTTCCTCAAGATTGGCGTGGATCCAATTGGCATTCATTCACCACCTACTCCTTCTTCAGACCCACGTACTAGGAATGCTTCCTTCCTCCTCCAGTAAGGACTTCCGCAGTATTGGTGGCCTAGAGCTCTGGGGGGTGTTTGTGGTGGTGAATGAGTTACTTCTGGTTTTATAATCTTTCTACCCCTCACTCCCCTTTTCTGAACCCGTACTGCAGGGTTTCAGGGATTACCTGTGCTGTGAGGTTAAGGAAAGAACTCAGGGACAGGGAGAGAAAGAAAAAAGGGAAAGGAGGAGAGAAAGTGGGAGCAGAAATGTTGCTTAAGAAGAGAAAGAATAAAAAAAGAGAGAGAATGAATGAGTAGGATAGAGAAGGATAAAGAAAGAGAAGGTACAAAGTGGCTAGCAAGAGGTAGGAGATTTCTTATAATTGTGCTGCAAGGGAAGAAGAGAATACAGGCATGAAGGAAGGTATGGAGCTGGCATCTGATGAGCCTCACTCGTATTGCAAATAGATAAAGGAAGATTGAACACACCTGAACACATACACAAATAATCATTTTGGTGTAGAAATACATCAAATTTAACAGGGAAACAAGGGAAAAGTGGGAGGAAGAGGTTGAGGGAGAATAATCCTGGGAAGGGATAGTTCCAAGGGAGAGGAGTGAAGAAAAGAGAGAAGGGAGAGGAGAGGAGAAAAGAGAAGAGATAAAAAAAAGAGAAGGGGAGGGGAGAATATAAGGAGGTGCCCATCATTTGGGAATGGCTGAACAAATTGTGGTATATGAATGTGATTAAATTTTATTGTGTCATCATAAATGACAAAAGAAATAATTTCTGAGAATCCTGCATAGTTTGACTTGATGTAGAATGAAGTGAGCAGAACCAGGATAACAGAGTATGAGAGGACAACAATAGTGTAAAAAGAAAGAGGTGGAAGGAAAGGAGAGAAATACAAGACCACTTATCCCAATAGGGGTATGAACCACATTGCTTATATATTATTTTATTATATAATTACGCATTTTGCCATCATGTTCCTGTAACTCTACTGAAAGACCTTTGATGTCCAGTATATGACAACGTAGTGGATAGAGAGCTGACTTTGTATCCAGAAAGATCTGGGTTTGAATCCTGACTCTGGCACTTGAAGTAGTATGATGTTGCAGGTAGACTGGTAAACTTGGTCTCTGGATGACTTGCCTTCAAATTCTGCCTCAGAGGCTTGCTACTTGACAAACCACTTCACCTATACTGTGTTTTCATCTGTCAAGTGGGGAGGCAGAGGGAGTGCTGGACTAAGTGTCCTTTAAGATGACCTCCAGCTCTAAATCAAAGTAACAGTAACGACGACAGCTAACATTGATAGTGTTTACTGTGTGCCCGATACTGTGTCAAGGGCTTTGCAATTATTGTCCCATTTGATCCTCACAATAATCCTGCAAAGTAGGTGCTATTATTATCCCCATTTTACAGATGAGGAAACTGAGGCAAACTCATTAAGTTACTTGCCCAGGGTTACACAGCTAGTAAATATCTGAAAATAGGAATCACTTGCCATCTCTAATTCTGGGGCTTCTCTCCTATTTTCCAAGATTTTATTTTCAAGGATCACTGACAGTGGTTCAGAAATCACATTGTCAGGTTCTTTCTCTTCTTAGCATAGTTGTACTAAATCTGATTACTTGAATTATTTGACGCCAATTGGCTGCTCTTTCCACATCTTTACTTTTTGGGGTTTCAACCATTCCTTCCCAGCTCCAAGATCATTTTCCTTGACAAAGAATCCAGAATCAAAGTGAGAGTTGAGTGATTCTATCTTTTCTCCAAGATCCATTATTATCTTCCAAACCGTCTTGAGTAGTGATCATTTCCTTATTTCATTTTGATCTTCCTCTCACTCTCAACATATCTGCAATAGTTCTTGTCTTTCACCACTGGTCTCAACTAATTCTGGGCTTTAGTCCTCCTGATGCTCTTCTTGTATGCTGTGACAATATTTTGCATTCATTTTCGGTTACCTGTCTTTGCTTTCATTTTCTCTGCATATTTTTTTAAAATTGTTTTTTAAAAAGAACAAAGTAAAAATTGCACAGCAGAGAACAAAAGAAAACTTACAAGGGAGCAAAGAAATGATGGATAGCTTTCAACACAATGCATAGTATTTATTACATAGGTATTCTTGAAATGGAAATTATTGCTGTATATTTTGAATCCTCTTTTACATTGTGCACATGGCAATGCTTTTTTTTTCTTTTCTAATTTGGTGTTTAAGTTTACAATATGTTTCTTTTTCTGATTGTGTATTTAGGTTTTAGTATTTGATAAAAAAAAGTTTTTAGAAATACTTAGACAAGAGTTCTCTGTTCATTCTCATTACTACCTTGAGACATGTCTTCATTATTTGAATTCTGTTGCCTTTGTGTTGTCAGCTTTTTGTTCTCTGAGAGCATCTCACCTCCATCTTGAGCCAATTTCATTTGCATTTTTTAGGTGGTGGGATTCTGCCTACCCTTTCTCTAAACTCCTAAAAATGTAATGTGTATGACAGATTATGCCCAGCTATCCTCTCTATCTCTAGCATGAATTCCATATTAGAATGGTCACTTCCTTAGAAGGTTTCCATCATTTCTAATTAAGCATCCAATTCCTTCTTGTTGGTCAGAATCCAGTCCAGCATAGCAATTCTGCTCATCATTTCCTCTACCTTCTATAGACTGAGATGAACATTAAATTCATATCAAGGATATATTATCTGATCTGCTCTTGGCAGAAAGCAAACGCCTAGATAGCTGAAGTCCCCTTTCACTGTTATATTATACTTATGTAGTATATCTATTACCTGTTTCCTGATTGAATCTTATTAAACAAACATTTGTTATGTAATTTACCATGTGTAAGGCCCAAGAGTTAGACTTTACATATGTTGGTTTAGAGGGAGACAATGCAGACACATACAGAGATAAAGAAACAACATAAGGCATGCTGTGCTAAATTAGAAGTCAGAAGGACATCCAGGTGGAGGTATCTGGCAGAAAAGAACTACATTTCAGGAGTGCTTAGAAATGTAAACTTTGAGATCATCTGAATTGAGATGAGATTTGCAGTCATAGAAATGGTTATGTCTCTATAGGACAATGCACAGTGGGAGAAGCAGAAGTATAAAGAATGAGGACCCACCCATATATGTTTTCTTTTCATATTCCATACAGAGACTCTTCCAAGGTTTGAATATAGTCTTTAAGCTCTGATTGTCCTCACTGCCCATCAGCTGAAGACCTGCCTCCTAACTTCACCAAGAATATGAAGGCCTAGGGTACAATCTGGTACTTTACCTACTCTCCATCTCTACATCTCTAGCAAATATTCTCTATGTTTCTTTCTTGTTCCCTTCAGTTTCCAAGGACCTTTTTTCTAGACAGCTAGGTGGTACAGTGGATAGAGTGTTGGACTTGGAATTAAGAAGACTCATCTTCATGATTTCAAATCTAACCTCAGAGCCTTACTAGCTGTGTGACCCTGGGCAAGTTACTTAACCCTATTTGCCTCAGTTTCCTCATCTGTAAAATGAACTGGAGAAGGAAATGGCAAACCACTCTAGATTCTCTGCCAAAAAAAACCCCAAATGGGGTCACCAAGAGTTGGACATGATCGCACAACAACAAAAACCCCCGTGCCTCTGCTTTCCATCCTATCTCCAACCTATCCTAGATTCTATAGAACCTTCTTCTATCAATGGCATCTTTTCTCTTCTATCTGTAGCGACCCTTTGTCAAAGGAGTTAGACACTTACAGGTCAGGACAGAAAGAACATGTTCTTATTCAAGGACTATTGGGGATGTGACTATGTCTGAAAGAGACCATCTCCCCTTCCCTTCACTCTAAAGAAGTCAAAACCTCTCAAGAGGGGAGAAGTGAGCAAGTATGCCAAGAGGAAGACAGGAGCTCTGGTAGCTGCTATAAAGGGATAACAGAAGGTAGCTCATCCCTGCTAGAACATTCATACCCCAGCTTCGACCTCATTGCTATAAGGAAGAGGGAGAATCTTTGGACTTCAGTATCAAAATTGTGTGATCACAATGAGTTGCAAGCCCAACAAAATGACTCAGGCTTTACCCGGGGTGCTGCAGAGATAGAGATGGGTGAATCGATGCTCCCATAGTTTGCCTCTCACTCCATCCCTGTTATTCTCTCTAGAGAGAATTAAGTTGGCTTCCCCAATCCTCATTTCCCTTAAGAGTTAATTTTGCTTTCTACTTCCACTTATTTTATGAGAAACCGATTTTTCCCCCTAAGCCGTCATTCATTGTGTGTGTGTCCCTAGAAGGTTAAAGGCAAAAGAGAGGGAGATATGGTTGACCAGGTACATAGGAAGAAAGGTGTAATTTCTCCTTATTGCTGGGATTTTCCTCCAACTTCAGGCTTGAGATGATCAAAAGAAATTTGAATGGTACATATTTTACAATAAATTTGATTGATAACTATTTTACAGCTTCCAAATGCAGAGATGAGTAAGTAAATATGGACCAATAAATAGGACACTATTACAATAGTGTAAGGGAGAGTCAATAAGGGCGTAAGCAAGGGTAGAGGCTAAATGAATGAAAAGAAGGGACATTATGGGACAGTGGAAAGAAAAGTGGATTTTAAGGCAGAGAACCTGTCTTCAAAATCCTGGTTCTACCACATATTACCTAACCCTATATGAATCACTCAACTACACTAGGCTTCTGTTTCTTTATCTATAAAATAAGATGTCAGACTAGACTAGTGGTTTCCAGTTCGGGGAATATAATAAGGGAGTATGAAAAATATTTGATAAATAACTATGTTACCCAAAAATAGTGTTAAGGAAAAATATGTAATTTGGAGAAAGAATGGTAGGTGGGAAGATACAGCACTTAAAGAAGGGAAGGAACATAAGAAAAATTTTGAAAGAGACGGTTAAAAGGATATTTCCTACTGACCAAAAATCAAATAAATAATGTTTGGATATGAAACTTCTTTCAAATGAGTGACAAAGACTCAGTGAAAAAGAATTGACCTCCGTAATAACCAGAGTCTCCAAATTGATTTCTGCTCAACGATGTTAAATTTTTTATGGTCTACCCTATGGGAAAAACCTATTTTATTCTTAATAACCCTATTCACAAGGTTTTAATGGCATTTAAAATAACATCATTGTGAATTAGGATTCCTAGTCCTTTTTTGTGTGTGTGATACACTATGGAGTCATCAAAAATTCGACATTCCTTTATCTTCTAAGGCACTATTGTAACTAAGCAAAGACAGGCTGATATAGGACCCCTCACCTTTTTCTGATGACAAAAAGGCCATGGTTGTCTTCAAAGGAGCCAGGGGTCCATTGCTGCCTCCACCACATGGCCCCAAAGCTTGCTGCCCACTGATTTTCCTGAATGCACATCCCTCATTCACACATCTCGCTAAGACCGTTTTCAGGTAGACAAGTGTTCTAAAGCATAATCAGGTCATGGATTAATAACCTTGTAATTAACTGTCTTGCATTTCTTTTGTACTTATTCTATATTCAGGAGCTAGCTCTAACTAGGAGCCAATTATTAAATTTTCAGTGTTAGCATTTACACCTCAGAAATTAGCAAAGGGGTTATTGGGTTATTATTTATACTTTTGTTGATTGTTCAGACTTAAGAAAGTGTTAATAGGGGCAGCTAGGTGGTGCAATGAACAGAGCACTGGCCCAGGAGTCAGGAGGACCTGAGTTCAAATTTGACCTCAGACACAATACCCGTACTAGCTGTGTGCCCTTGGGCAAGTCATTTAACCTCAATTGCTTTGCTTTCCCCCCTCCAAAAAAAAAGTGTCAATAATTAACATTATAATCTAGCTGTTAATTATTTACCCTGTTTATAGTCCAATATCCTCAGTTTCTCATCTGAAAATGAGCTGGATAAGAAATGGCAAACTCCAAAATAGGGTCAATCACAAAGAGTCAGGCATAACTGAAATGACCTAAACTCTTAGAACTTCATCTATAACATGGGAGAGAGTTTGTGCTGCCAACTTCAAAGGGTCATTGTAAACCGTTAAGCGCTGTACAAATTATTCTTATTGTTGCGGTTACTATTATCTCATTCTCATCTCTCTCAAGGGATTGCAAACAGACATGGTTCTGGGACAAACCATATTATTATTTTATATTTAATGTTCTATGTACTATGGAGAAAATAACTGCTTTTTGTAGTTGAATGAAAGTATTGGAATCCAGGCTTATCCACCATGATTTTATTGGAAGTATCCTAGGTTTTTCTGTGGCAGATAGGATCACAGAGATTGTGCACCTTTTCTCCTATTCCCAGATGGTTTTGTTTGCTGAGCTAGGTCTATATTTTGAAAGCTTGCGTAGCTTGCAGATTATGAACAGCTAGATCACTCGGTTAGTAAGAGTCTGAGGACAGATTTGAACTCAGGAAGATGAGTCTGACTCCAGGGCCTACACTTTATCCACTGCACCACCATGCAAAATACATCCTGTCAAAGCATTTACTGTCCGAAAAGAGCCAGGAAAATGACACAGAAAGTAAAGCGATATTTTCCCAGAGAGCATTTGTTATAGCAACATCCATTTTAAAAGTTGCTTTTCAGTTTTCGTAGATCAGTGTTATGCTGGGTGATTGTGAACAATAGTTCACACATAGTGATAAAGGTTGATTTCTAGTACAGGTTATTGGTCGAGTTCTCAAAGTTATTTTGGAGTCTGTACTTGTAGCACGGAAAATTTTCACCTGTTTATTGTTATTCTTACCTCTGTGGTCCTCCCAGCTCTGGAATTCTGCCTTATTTATTTCCATTACTCAATACCTGAACCCTCCAGCCCCACCCTCCAGTCCCAAGGGAAGCTATATTTATGATAACTTACTAATTGCCTTATTCTGTTTAAGATGTGCCTGGAGGTAGGGGGATAGACTAGAGGTCCCTGCCCTAAAGTCTGGAGAGTCAGCTTTCACAGTCCATCTATAGCTTACGTATCTCTATGGGGCATCACCTTCCTGCCACTCAGCTATGCAAGCTCAGTGTTATCCTTACCCCTTTCCTCTCCCTCTCCCATTACTCCCCAAGTGCTATCGAGTCCTTGGCCTCGCCCCTCCCCCCAGTTTCTTTTGCATTTGTACCTCTTTGTGAGCACTCTAGTCCAGGATCCTAAACACTTCTCCTTTGGACTATGTTTAAGAGGGAAGTGGGAAGTTGGGAAAGAATTTTTACAACCAGTGTGTCTCATAAAGGCCTCATTTCTAAAATATACAGGGAATTAAGTCAAATCTATAAGAATACAAGTCATTCCCCAATTGATAAATGGTCAAATGATGTGAACAGGCAATTTTCAGAGGTAGAAATTAATGATATCTATAAGCATATGAAAAAATGC
>JAQQSU010014586.1:0-11384 GCA_028627135.1 Pseudochirops cupreus | reverse complement strand
TAATTTGTCTGTTTGTTTTGATATTACTTTGTCTCAGACCTTGTTGTTGGGTCTATGTTGATATCTCAGGCAGAAAGTTAATTGATGAGGATGCCAGAAATGTTTATGAATGTTATTGTGGCTTTGTTAATTTTTGTCTTCCCAGGAACAGAAACTGTGAAAGATTTGAGGTGGACCAGACACTATGAGCTTCAATATGGAACAGAAACTGCACAAAAAGCTGGACAAAGAACTGAGAGCTATCTGCCTTGGAACCCAGTTAGCAGTTGGATAAATTCAAGCATGAGCTGGGACTGTGGAAAAGGAACCATGGAAGCTGAAAGCCTGCCTCAAGTCAAGATGAAAAGACCTCTCCTTGGGTATTTAATGCAAACTGAAAAAAAATATGGCTTACTGTAGCCTAGGGGTGGAGAATTCTGACCTTTATATTTAGATCATTGAGTTAAGGACTTCCCCAGTTAAGAAGAAAGAGGACTTTGTGATTGAAGACATTAAGACAATGTGACCTAGGGGCAGAAAACTTTGACCTTTGTTCTTTGTGTCAAGTAAGGAGGCTTGCCTACTTAAGGATGATTGAATTAAGAATGTTCTAAATGATAGTGTTAGTAAATGAATGTTACCTTTTACTTAAAACTATGTGATCACTTTGGTTGAAAACTATGTGGCCATTTTAGTGATAAGGTCTTATGCCATAACATTGTGAATACTGTACTGTGATTTCTGTGAATGTTTTATCTTAGTTTCTTACTGAATAAATAGAGTGTTCACTATACTGTGTAATCAGAACCTTGAAGCTGTTCACAGCAGCAGTCCTCTGGAAAGTTACTCATGCTTGGCTTTACACTCTCACAGAGACTGAAGGCATTGATCTCCACCAATGATGAGAGATTCCTATACTAATGGGTAAAGGGATTCAGGTAACATTCAGCTGTCTTCCAAATCCCATTCCCTGCAGTATTTGGTAGTTCTGTAAGTACATATTTTTAAAAGATTATATATTATTTGTATAGAGATGGATATTTGTTTCTTTGGTCTGGATATCTCATTCCATTGGCATAAGGAATTTCCATTATGGAACCTCCCTTCACTCAGTAGCTACTCATAGTTGCATTTTTTAAAGGATTATATGGCTTAAAACATTGAGGAAATATTTTCTCCAAATGTGACCATATACAAAATATAAGGTAACAATAAAATGTGGAATCCAAGCAGTAGAGAGTGATCTGGAAAGAATTTTTTCTCTAATAACAGCCTGGGAGAATTAACAAACAAACCTAATACTCCATCAATATGAGACATTCTCAGCACTATCCATTAGAGTTAGCATTTTGAGCATGCAGAGTAATGTTCCTGTACATTGGTGACTGATGGAGGGGACTGAATGAGTCTATTACTGCCTTTCAAGAAAGAAAATCACTGTTAAAAATACCTTGTAATGCAAGATAATGAGTCAACATGACTACAATCTAATGTGGTCCATCAAAGGATGAGATAGCATCATGATGTATTGAATATCTTTATTCTCAAATCCCGGGTGCTACCCTATTAAGAGTATTTTCATTTTCTCAATGATAAGAGGGGAAAATCACTGCTATTTATCTAAAAATAAAACCTGGATAAGTCATTCTCATTACTGTCACCACCATAAACACTATTCCCATCAACATTGTTGTTATTATTATTATTATTCCTTCACTTAAGTCTTAATTTGATGCCTCACTGTGGTTTAGAAGTGATCCTAGAGAGATATGGCAATAAAGGTTAGGTTCTGATAAGTCTGACCAAGCTGAAAAAGCTTCATATAGGGAATAATGAGGGCCAATGTAACTTACATTGTCATTTAAGACTATGGAACTGGAGCTATAAGGGATCTTCCTGGTAAACTACTAATCTTTAGCCTTTTTCACTCCAACTTTTCCATCCATGTTCTTCAAAATGTTTCCCACCATCCTCACCTTTTCACACTTTGCATTAATGTCACTCACTACCAAATTGTATGTGGATTTAATATGAGAGCTTCATTGAATTTTTCATAGAATCTATCAACTTCCTTATACTCTGCAAATTATGTTGGTATGCAGTCTATGATTATTTTAATGCCAGTCTTTTTGCAAATAGTTATCATGAAAACTGAAATATGAAAATGCCTGGAACATAGTAAATACTTGTTGACTGACTGCTGGCCATGACAAATGTTTTATAAAATAATTCTCCTTGAAATCTTGAAGTGTACAATAAAACCCACTCTCTATACCATTTTAGTCCATCTCTGGAGAACTTGTGAACTATCCTTGCATAGACCTGATACTTTCTTCATTCTTCTGATTTCATTGGTAGAGGAAATTTCAAGATGGCTATGATTCAGTTTTCAAGTAATGTGTCACTAGAAAAGGAGCTCAAAGTTCAAGTAGAAACAGTAAAGTTAAAACTTCATAGATGATCCAAAAACTTATTCTTCTATTTCCTCTCTTACTACTTGCTCAGTGTTAGCAATGAAGTAGAAAAGGTCACAAAATCCTGTGGGTCATTTTTGATTTTTCATCAATCATTGGTAATTATTCCCAAAAAATTCATTAACAAAGGATGAGACTATTGGAGATGAGCCTCTCCATAATAAAATATTGGTCAAAATAAAGTATATCTGAACTGTTGTCAGGACTATAGTCTGCACAAAACAAAGGTGATACATTCGTTTGCTTGTTTAACTGACCTTGGAAAATACGGGGTCCCTTCTGAATAGCAGTTGGGGTATTCTTTAAAGATAATTTCCTAACATATAGATAAAGGACTGTAATACTGAAATAAGATATGGGTAACCATATTTTATTGCCAAGATTCCCAATTTTCAAAGTGACTTTGAATAAATCTTAATACTATCTTAACTTTACCATCTATAATATGGAAACAATTATATGTGACTCTTCCAACTTTTATTTCTTTTTAATCTGAACTTGATTTTCTTTTCTTTCTTGGTCATCAGTACAACTAGTCTATGCTTCCCTCAATTCCTGACCTCAGCCCAAATTTAAAAAAAAAAACAAAACTTACTTGTACTAAGTAAGAGTCATCATTAGTAAGTTAGTCAGTCATAGGTCAGAGTTCTTAAGTCTTGCAAAATATTTTTTTTCTTTAAAATGTTGAAGCTATTGTGTAAAATGCTGTCCCACTCCTGATCACTTTATTCCATATCTGTTCATATAAATATCTGACAGTTTCTCAGAATGGCCAATCATCTTATTCCTTAAAAAGTAATAATTAATAAAAAGCAATAATATTCCATTAAATGTATATGCCTTCATTTATTGAAACATTCTCCAACTGGATACTTCTTAATTTCTAATTCGTTGGTATGACAAAAAGTGCTGCAATGAATTTTTTTACATATGGGTCCTTTCTCTTTTTTCTTAGAACTTTTTGATAAATATGCCTAGAAATATGCCTAGTTGTATTATCTCTGGGTCAAATGGTATACAAATACATATAACTGAGTGTTGTTTGGGGGAACAGTTCCAAATCACTTTCCAAAAGGACTGAATCAATTCACGGTTTCACCAACAGGCCTTCAGTCCACTTGTCCTCTTATTTTTCTTCAAATATTTTTTTTAATTCCATGCTTGTCATTCTTGTAAATTAGATGGGTATGAGGTATGATTTCAGAGTGGTTTTAATTTACATTTCTCTTATTATTTATTGGGAGTATTTTCATATTATTATTAATAGCTTAAACTCCTTCATCTGAGAACTGCTTATTCAAATTATTTGACCATTTGTGTGTTATAATGATTCCCCATCTCATATATTTGAATCAATTCTCTATATACCTTATATGACCAAACCTGTTTTTTTTTCCAGAAAAATTAGTTGCAAAGATTTCCTGTCCATTTCCCATTCTAATTTTAAGAGCATTGGTTATGTTTTCACAAAAGCTTTTGATTTTTATGCAACTAAAACTGTACCTTTTTTCCTTTGAAGATCTCTACTACTTATCTGATCTATAATTCTTCTAAACCAGCGGTTCTCAACCTGTGGGTCATGGCCCCTTTGAGGGTGGAACGACCCTTTCACAGGGGTCACAGGCGTCACCTAAGACCATGGGAAAACACATATTTCCCATGGTCTTAGGAAGTGAGACACCACTCCTCTATCGGTCTCCAGGCGAGTCCACCTTCATGCAGATAAGGCCATGTACAATAGTATTAAAGAGTCACGGCATTAGGAAGGTTGAGAACCACTGTAAACCTTCCAAAAAGATATGTCCTTCCCTCTACCTAAGATAACATTTTCATTATGTATTTATCTGGAGCATATGGTGAGATATGTTACTTTGAATATAATTTCTGCCAGATTGCATTCCAGTTTTCTCAGAAATTTTTATTGAATAGGAAGTTTTTACCCCAGTAGATAAGAATCCTTGGGCCTATCAAACCCTGAGCTACTATATTTACTTTTGGGTCATGTGTACATGACCTGTTCCACTGATTAAGAATGGGGATCATGTAATATCTGCTTCCTCCTACTCCCCTTCTCTAGTTTTTATGCTTTTCTCATACCCTCTTTCTATGAAATACATTCCTTGCCCTTCTTTATTTCTTCCCTTATGTGCCCTTTCCACATTACTTTTTTCCTGCTTTAAAACTATCAAAACAAAAGAAATCAATTCCTCAACCCTTTTAAAAAATCTTTTTTAACATGAGGATACCTATTGAAGATGAGGATATTGGACTCAAGAGATTTATTTTGCTTTTCTCTTGTAATTGGCTATATAGTTCCAATTATTTCAATGTGTTTACCTTTCTAATTTTCTCTACTATTATATCAGCATTTCCAACATTCTTTTCCACCCTGGTTGTTTCATCAAGAAAGTTTGAATTTCCTCTCTTCCAGGGATTGGCAGACTATGACTTGACGGCTAAATCCACCTGATTGCCTGTTTAACTATAATCCATGAGGTAAGAATTTTTAAAAAACATGCTTAAATCCAATGAAACATAATTTTCAAATGTAAAAATCATTCTTGGTCCACCCAACAAAATAAGAATGGACCAGATTTGACCTTTGGGCTATAGTTTTCAATGACAGTTGTATTTCACTAAAAATCCATTTCTTCCTTGTAGTGTTTTAGTCAGTCTTTCAGAGTAAAATTTCCTCAGAGATAATTCTTAATCTCTAGTTCTGTGGAATATCACATTCCAAATATTTTTTTCTCTTTGTCATGTAGTAGTTGCTACCAAACCTTATATAGTCCTGTCTTTCCCTAATTATTGAATCCTTTCTGGCTACTTGCAGTAATTTTCTTTGCACTGGAAAATTGGGATTTGGGTTTTGACATTCCTGGGAAATTGTATTTTGTGGTTTCTTTGAGGGAGTAATGAGTTATTTTTTCCTATTTTTCATTTTTAATGGTCAAAATAGAGCCAGGCTATGTTCATTTATGATTCTTGAACTGTAATTTCCATTTTTTGTTATTGTTGCTGTCATAGGTTTCAGAGAGTTTATTTTTCAATGATCTCTCCTTGTTCTGTTTTCCAGGTAATATTTTTTTCTTCCTAACAGCATATACCTTACAGTTTCTTCTTCTTTTTCCAAATTTTTGATTAAGTTCCATTGCTTCTTTTTATCTCATGGAGTTATTACATTCTTTTAAGTGCATTTTCATTTTGACAGATACTGTTACTTATATCAAACTTCTACCTTCTGTTCTAAGTGATTAATTGTATTTCCAATTCTTTCACCCAGGCCTCTTATTTAAATTATAATTTCATCATAAAAAAATCACTTGTTCATTTCTTCACAGTTCTATTGTAGTCTTTCTAAGTAAGTCATGTTTTCCTCCTCTGAAGTTCTACTTATATTTTTTGAGGAGTTTATCTCTTGGGCATCTCCTGACCCATGAAATTTCTTTTTTTACCTCATATATTCTGTATCAGTTTCTTATTTGGGACTTTGTACCAGGGCAAGTATCCAATCCCCCTCCCCCACCACCCACCCACCCACAAATACACACACACACACACACACACACACACACACACACACACACACACACACACACTTCCCAGTCCTCTGATGAGTTAATTAGGCCTAGTTAGGTCCTGACTTCAGTTTGTTGGGTTCTTGCTACAAGGTTCCAAATCCCCAGTGAATCTGTTCTGTGGGAACTAGAAAATTCCAGGCCCTTCTAGATCATTCTCTACATGCTTCTGTAGTATCTCAGATCAATATTGGAGACTTCTAGATTCCCTGCTGTGAACATTATTGGCTCTATTACTTAAGTTCAAGGTCAGAATGTTGTAGGTTTCCATTGGGATCCCCCACCCATCATTGAGCTATCCTATCTAAGAACTGTGGGCTTCCTCCCTTTGACAATAGAGTCCTTCATTCTTCAGGTGACATTAGAATATCTCTGGTCTGAATGCTTTCAGTTTCTAGGTTGTTTATCTGATTTTCCATAAGCTTCTCTTTCCTGATGCCAGAGAACTTCGGGTTATTTTATTCACTCCTGAACAAGAGGAAGTAACTTACCATTGTTTTCTTATGGATTTCTTAATCATTATTTGTTCTGGTGCTCATTTTAGACCTTTGCTGAAGCATATGACCTGGGTTTTTCCATGACATATCTTAAATGCAAGTCCCTATATGCAACTCTTAACCTGTCTTTTGAGATATTTCTTACTGGTTTCAGTCTCCGTGAAATAAGCATTGCTAAGTAGAAGTATCATTAACATTTTAATTTAGAATCATTTTGCTACAGCACTACTCATGGATTGCCATTTTCAGCATTCTTCCATCTGTGCCTTTAATCATAAGGATTGATGAACTTTCATCTTTCTACAGAATAAATTCCAATTAAGATATGCACATGGGAATGGGTCTATTGATTATGATCACAAAATTTTGGAAACTCGCCGTCATGAAATGCCTGATTTCATAAGGTAGCTAAGTCAGGTAGCATATAACAAATTCTTGGCAGGTTCTAGACATTAAAGTAAACAAATAGAATGTGTGTGTGAGTGTGTGTGTGTGTGTGTGTGTGTGTGTGTGTGTGTTTATTTAAAGTAAACCATTCTTGCATGATTCAATCACTGGTGTTGGGAGGTAGTCTGTTCTAGTAGAAAGAATGATAGATTTCAAATCAGAAAATCTGGTTTCCAAACTCATTCCTGCTATTTACTACCTGTATAAACTAAGCAAGTCTATCCATGGCTCTGTGCCTCAGTTTCCTTTTTTTTCAAATGAAAGGATTGGAGTACCTCTATAATCCCTCAGCCTATAATCCTATGAAATGTCTTTTGATTTCATTTCTGAGCTGCCAATCTGGCTTTGATGAGCTCTCCTGGAATAGACACTTTCTTCATGTGATCATTTTTCAGTAAATTGTCTTTCTGCTTCCTCCAAACAAACCATCACAACACAATAGAGCCCATTAAACCTAATGGGCACATTTGGTGGTACTTTCACCTACCAGAAAAGGAAGTGGAAAACATCAAGCAACAATTACCCAGAATAAAGTTGAGGGATTCTTAAATGGAACAAGTTATTTGTGAATGGAAAGAAATGAGGATCAAGTTGCCTTGCATTATTGGAGTGTCCTCAAACTATTCATCCCCAATCACGGAGAAAATTGTTCCAGACTAGTTACTGGGCTGACTGAGAAATGCCTTCAACTCCAATAGCAAGTGGCTTTCCTTGTCTTTTATCAATATTGCTGTTATCTGACAGACAGGTGTTAAACAAGCTCCTTTACTCCCAGGTTTCTGGTGGATAGGTTTCATGAACATCTTTTCCCCTAAAACAACGAAGAAAAATAAAACTGATGTCCTCTTCTGAAAATTCAGTGCTGCTCATTATGCTAGTCTTGCTTTTAGTGTTTCAAGTGTGTCTGCCCTCATAGAAATAAAAATAATAGTCACAGTTTAAACAGTCAAATTTATGCTTCCAAGGCATGTATATCACTCACAAATAAATCCATCAGTAAATCTCCCATTTTGTCAGAAATAATGAAAGCCTGAATTAAAAAGTCTTTTGTAAAGAAATCCCTTCTGAAAAATGTTTATTAGGCTAGGCAAAATTAATCCTCATTTATGATTGTAATTGGGCAGCTAACCATCTATTTATTTTCACTGTCTCTTAGTGAGGTAATAGGTGTCAGGGGAAAGGATCTTTACTTCATGGACACTCTACAGCTTATCTAGATTTTGAACTAGTCCCATATTTGGGTGTCTGCACTTCTGCAATCAATCTCTTCCTTTGAAGAGGGTCAAGATGTTTAGTAATCTCCAAGTTAAACCAGTTTTTAATGTGTTTGTCCTTTGGAAATGACAACTTTGAGAGTCATATTTATAAACAGCATGGTATAATGGATAAATTGTGGGATGTGTAGTCAAGAGGAAATTTGAATCTCGCCATAGGTATTTATTATCTGAATGACACTGCAAAAAGTTCTTAACATTTCTGAGGATCAGTTTCCTCATCCATAAACTCAGATAAAATTGGGTAGAATATTGTCTTAGAATGAGAGTTATGCTAAAATAGCCTTCAAGAACACATAGTCAATTCCACACCATGAAGAGGCATCAGAATATGGCTCTAGGGAAAAGTTACTTCAACTAGCTCTTACTTTATCCAACTAAGAAGGAAAAATAGTTTCCTAGTGGTAAAAAAAGTGAACCTGATAGATGGTGAATGGAAAAGACTAATATGAAATGCTGGTTTTGGTCCTTTATGAAGAGGTTATTAGTCTTCCTGATATTTTGGTATACCTAACCACAATTCTTGAATTTCTGAAATTTCTCTCTGGATTTTCCCCCAGAAACTAGGTTGCAATATTCATCATTTAGAATATGATTTAGACCGCTTTTATGACTGCTTTTTAATGGTAGAAGAGACTCTTAAACTTCCCCATTAAAAAATATTTCAATACATCAAAGACCTATGATTTAAGCAGGATAGAAACTTCCTCTATAGAGCCATTATAACTTAGATCATTGTCTTGGATAGTTGTCTAAAGTTTTTGTTTGTTCCAAGACTCTCTACCCTTCTCATACAGCTAGCAAACAAGGTTTCTGGTAGCACAGTGAATAGGGTGCTTGCTTCAAAGTCAGGAAGATCCAAGTTCAAAATCTATCTGAGATACTTACTAATTATGTGACTCTGGGAAGCCCATGAAAACTCTGTTTACCTCAGTTTCCTCATTATGGTATTTCATCGGATCCTCATAAAAACCCTGAGAAGTTAGTTACTATTATTATTCCCATTTTATAGATGGGGAAACTGAGGCATAGGGAAGCTAAATGACTTGTTACAGTTAGTAAGTGTGTAAGGTGGTATTTGTACTCAGGTCTCCAAGTGCTGTGATCAATTTATTGTGTCACTTAGCTTCCTAGAATACAATAATATTTATAATTAAACTATTGTTGTTATAATTAAAATACTATTTCTGTCTCAGTAACAATTCTTTAAAATTTCAGGAACATTTAATTCTCTTCATGTAGACACTCTCTTCACTACACAGATAACAATCCTCATGAATTTAATTTTCATCTTTAACATTCACTGTGGAGGGAAAAAAGCCATTCCATGTCTAATGTCATTGGTGATTCACCCTGAATTTGGCCAGGCTGCTTCTTGCACAGTAGATATATGGCCACCACCAGTCACAAATTCAAATCATTTGTATCTTGATAGGACCTGTCAGAGCTTATACTCTGTATAGAACCTAGGATCATCTCCATGGAATTTCCTGAATGTTCAGGAGCTGTGCTAACTGAAAATAATCAATTATGAAAGTCATTCTGAAGCATTAATGGTGACATAGCCTTTTTTCTGTAACAAATGTGTCCCAATTCTAGTTGAGTAATTGCATCATATGTGTATGAATCTCCCATAAACCTTTTGAATGTTATTCTATACAAGCTCCCAGATGTTCAGTATTCCTTGCTTCCATAGTTTCTATTTGTACTTTTTTTTTGCGGGAATAAAGAAAAGAAAAATAAATCATCTCAGAAAATCAGAGATAAATCAAAAAATGTTTTTCATATATGTGTGCAATAATGTTCAAAATTAGGACCTGGAAGAAATCCAGATTTATCCGTTCCAGATACACAGGACTATACTGTTGCAGGTCTTATTTTCATTGATTATGTTTTGCCAAGAAGTGGTTTCTCCATCTCTCTCTCTCTCTCCCTCTCTCTCTCCCTCTCTCTCTCTCTCTCTCTCTCCACACACACACACACACACACACACACACACACACACACACACACACACACACACGCATATGTACATATTGCCTTGAATGGTCATAGCATTAAGATCTTTTTTTTTTCATTTACAAGTCATGAATATTAATGGTACAGGATTTAATCCCAGTTCTTCTACTACTTAGGTATGTGACTGTGAGACTTTCCTGAACTCTGATCTCCTTGAATGGAATGAAGAGGTTATGCTTAATGACATCGCTTCCAGCTTTTATATTACATACTTTCTGTGGTTTTGAAAGAATGTGGAGGGAGGGTGTCAAGGAGATATGAAAGGAAGGTGTGAAAACAACTTCAACCTTAAATATCTGAAGAATAGGCAATTGAACACACAATGATTTGAGGATTCTGGGAAAGGTAAATCTCTGAACTAAAAATAATTACTTCACTTGACTATGCTGATGCCTAAAAAATACTTAGAGCTTCATTTATCAGAATAGAGGGATTCCCTATTAAAACAAATATTCCCAGCAGGAAAATCACATGAAATTATGATCCCTCATTTCTCCTAGAGTGTGCATTTGTCTCATCTTTTCCCCAAAAACTAAATGGCTGCAAAAAGGTTTTTATAGGGTGTATGAGAAGCAACTCAGAATTGAATTTAATCCAACAGAGCAATCATTGTGTGTCAAGTACTGGGAATATGAAAATTATTTTTAAAAAAAAGAAAACAGCCTTTGACCTCAAGAAGCTCACATTTTATTGAGGAAAAACATGGAAAGAATAAATACACATAAAATTAAATACACAGTTAAATATTTGGGGTGGGAGGCATTATCAATAAAGGAGATCAGGAAAGGGTTCAAAGAGAAAGTGATTCTTAAACTGAGTTGGGAAAAGAACTAAGGATTCTAAGAGATTCGGAGGCGGAGCCAAGATGGCGGCGTAGAAGCAGCAACATAGCGCAGCTCTCACATAGCCACCCCAAAATACCCATAAAATAGGACTCTAAACCAATCCTGGAACTCCAAAACGCACACAAAGATACTTCCCACTAAAGTCAGCTCGGCTACAAGGAACCATATCAGCACTGCAAACGGAAACCAGCCTGGCCTGAAGCCGAGGCTGTGCCCCGGGGGCGGCTGGACGGGAATTGCTGAGAAGCTTCAGGTGAGCAGATTAGCGCAG
>JAQQSU010014585.1:0-11384 GCA_028627135.1 Pseudochirops cupreus | reverse complement strand
CATAACATTTGATTATGGAACTCCAGATTCCAGATTCTTTCTCCTCCTCCCTCACCACCCATCCCCACTGGAAGGACAAGCAATCAAATACAGGCTGAACATGTGAAATTACGCAGAACCTCTCCATAGTGAGCACACTGTGAGAGTCTGATTAAATGTCCCTTCTTCCTATCCTGCCCCCCCCATCCACTCTCCACCCCGTCCCTCTCCCTCTACAGAAATGTGTATATTCATCATCCCTCCCCCCAACTCTGCCCTCCCCTCCATGGTTTTAGCCCCAGGGTGGCCAGGACAAGCCCAGCTGGAGTAATCTGGAGAGTGGATCACCAGCAGCTGTGATGGTTTCCAGAATTATCAACCCATAAATACCAAAGACAAAGTAAAAGGTCAGTGGAACTCAGCTGAATTTGAGGGGGATGGAGAAATGGGTCCAGCCTTCTGCCCCCAGAGCCAGAAGCTGTGGAAGTGGAGGCTGTGCAGCCGCCTCCACATGGCTGCTTCAGAGCTTCTGGCCTGCAGATTGCAGGGGGGCCAAGTGACCATTCAGAGGCTAAATGCTCTTGCCTTAACCTGCCTGGATCAGGATTGTGGTCTTGGGTGGTGATCCTGAAGTATGTGACAAGTGAGCCAAAGCTGGTGGCGGCTGTAGAGACGGCAGCCTCCTAATAGCTCCAGCAGCTGCGAAAACCCCAGCAATTTGGGACAAAGCTCTCTCCTCTGGAAGCAGAGTTCTACTGTGGCAAAGAGCTCAAAAGTCAAGTAATTGACTGGCAACATGAGCAAGCAAGGAAACAAAGCAAGTACAGCCATCCAACTTCAGATTCCTTTTTGGGGGACAAAAAGGATCAAAACATGGAACAGGAGGAAGACAACATAGTCAGAACTCCTGCACCAAAAGTTTCCAAGAAAAATATGAATTGGTTATGGGCCATGGAGGAGCTCAAGAAGGACTTTGAAAACCAAATAAGAGAAGTGGAGGAAAAATTAGGAAGAGAAATAATAACGATGCAAGAAAATTGTGAAAAGAGAGTCAACATCCTGACTGAAGAAAATAACACTTTAAAAAATAGACTAACTCAAATGGCAAAAGAGGCTCAAAAAGCCAATGAGGAGAAGAATGCCTTAAAAAGTCGAATTTGCCAGATGGAAAAAGAATCTCAAAAGCTCACTGAAGAGAATAATTCCTTCAGAATTAGAGTGGAGCAAATGGAAGCAAATGACTATAAGAAATCAAGATACTATTAAACAAATCCAAACAAATGAAAAAATAGAAGGCAATGTGAAATATCTCATTGAAAAAAATCACTGATCTGGAAAATAGAGCCAGGAGAGACAATTAAAAATTATTGGACTAACTGAAGGCCATGATTATCCTTTAAGAAATTCTCAAGGAAAATTGTCGTGATATTTTAGAACCAGAGGGCAAAATAGAAATTGAAAGAATTCACCAATCACCTGTTGAAAAAGATCCCAAAAAGAAAACTTCTAGGAATGTTATGGCCAGGTTCCAGAGTTCCCAGATCAAGGAGCAAATATTACAAGCTGCCAAGAAGAAACAATTTGAATATTGTGGAAACGCAATCAGGGTAACACAGGGTCTAGCAGCTTCTACATTAAGGGAATAAAGGAAAATGTGAATTTAAATCTGGTTTGATACTTACTAGCTGTGCAACCCTAGACAAGTCCCTTAACCTCTACTTACTTCACTTTTTTCATCTGTATAATGAGGCTATTAATAGCATCTACCTCAGAGTTGGTGTGAGAATCACATGATAGTATTTGTAGAGTAGTTAACAGAATGCCTGATACATATAGGCACTATATAAATGTTAGCTATTATTATTTCCTAAGTCCCAAGAAAACATTGGTTCTTTCCCCAACTTCTTCTCTTGATACCTGTTTATCCATAGACACTACAATATAACCTGCCATTTCATTCCTCATGTTTCCAGGAAAGTGAATTTTGCCTCAACACATAAAGAGGTCAGGGTTTAACTATATACATCTATCTATCTGTCTATCTATCTATCTGTCTGTCTATCTATCTATCTATCTATCTATCTGTCATCTGGTATGATCAGGCTTTGCATATGTCCACATCACCTAAGATGGAGACACTCATGTCAGAAATGGCAGATGAAAGAAGACATTCAGTATTCCCCTATCACACAGATGGGAGCAGCCTTTCATTACTGGCTGATAGCCAGAACAGGTTTTGTCTTTAAAGTCACTAACCTGGGACAGTCTCTCTCTCTTTCTCTCTCTTTCTGTCTCTGTGTCTGTCTTTTTCTGTCTGTCTGCCTCTTTCTGTCTCTGTCTGTCTCTGTCTCTTTCTCTCTCTCCAGAATCACCCAAGGAGTGAAGGTTCTGTTCACCCACAGAACAGAAGCCTTGAACTAAACTCAGTAAGGGGAGGGGCTACTCTCTCCTCCTCCTCCCTTTTTCATCCTGTAGCCCTAAGAATCAGGTTTGGGGATTGGGTCTCTTTTGTTTATTCCTTTCAGTCCTAGGCACAGGCAGTCAAGAGCTCAAAACTTGGAGACTTCAGAGACAGCATTCTAGGGCAGAGGTTATTGCCAGTCCAACAAGGATTCCCTAAGAAGGCAATGTGCTGATGGGTCTCAAACCCAGGGGGACTTTGGACTTGGAACTTGGTGAGGCTATAATCTGTGGAACTGAGTTAAGCTCTGAATATAATTGCCCTCTTCTCCCCAGAGTCTGAGAAGGTATAAGGGTGGATTATGCTCCACTGGGTGTTGGGGGAGCGGAAAATGTTTGTAATATTGTTATTACTATATCTATAAAAGTAAATATTCTTTTATAAAAACTACTTTAACTGTTAAGTGGTTAAATAGATTCGCTACTCAGGAGACTCCTATAACTGAGGAATCCAATCTGGAACCACAGAACTCTGGGGGAGGAATAAAATGTAATAGATCTGGACTTCAGGTAATGGGGGCCAGTGTAGTTATTGTTACATATGTATGTATATCTAAATGTATTAATGTATGTGTATATGCAATATGTAAATGAGTGTGTGTGTGTGTGTGTGTATGTGTGGGTGTGTGTGCAAAATCTGGTTATACTGAGAAACCAACCTCTGATTAGGTTTTAGGAGTTTTCCTCTTTAGGAGCTCAGAGCAATTTTTGACTTTTAAAAGAAGAAAAAGAAACCAAGTGGACCTGAGGGGCCATTATATTGTTCTCTTAAACTAGTGTTTAACAGGTTATTATTATGCTAAGAGAAGCTAAGTGCCACCATAGATAGGGTGCCTCTAGGAGTTTAAATCTGGTCTCAGACCTTCCTAGCTGCTTGACCCTGGGCAAGTCATTTAACATTTGCTTCAATTTCCTTATCTATAAAATGAGCTGGAGAAGGAAATGGCAAACCACTCCAGTATCTTTGCCAAGAAAACCCAAAAACAACAACAATTATTATGCTATGCTGCAAATGGTTTGGCCTCTTAAGATAAACACTCTTAAAGATGATAGGTCCTCCCCTTTATAAAGATAAAAAAGATGAGAGTCTTTGTCCTAGTCTTATGTCTAGGAGTGTGAAGGTACCATTTTTTCCAAAAGACAAAAAGACTGAGCTCTTGGAGTCGATCTGAAAAAAAAGATGGCAGAATCTGCTCCTCCTTCTACAGGCAAAAATGAGGTCCTCAGATGAGAACTGTGGATGAAGCCCAGGAGAAAGAGGTAGAAAGCATAGATACATGATGCCACATCTAGGTTCAGATCCAGCAAACACCAGCGTCCAGTGGCGAACAAGCCCAGCAGAAACAGCTCAATAATGTCACCAGCCATCATTGACAACTCAGCAGAGTCAAAGTCTTAGAGTTGCTCCTGCTATGTATACCTTAGCCCCACGTATCCTACAATGTGTACTCTTCCCTCTTGAGGGAGAGAAGTGAAAACTTCTCATACTATACTCTAAAATCGAGCTAGGCTTTTCATGGGAAACAGGCCCAAGTTCCCCTTCACTGGAAATCACATATTTTGCAAGGACTCAAAACTCAGAGCAGTAGGGAGTCACCCCTCTGCTCAGTGACACCTCAGCATAAGATATACCAAACAAGGACAGAAGTGTTTTCTGAAATGTACATTGGGTGGTTGTAACAGTAATTAATTTATCGGGTACTTAGTCCTTAGTAACTAAGGGCTAAGTACTTCTGTGAAAAAAACAGAGGATGTGAATTCTGTCTCCTGTTGCTGACATGGCAGGAGGGGGTTGGCTGAGATAGGAAGGACTAGAATCAAGAATTTTCCTCCTGGTGGCTACTGGTGGAGGGAGGAGAATTTTCACAGCATCTGAAAGTTGGGCTGCTGGACTGAGAACTGAGTTGGAGTTTTCTATAAGACCAGAATCTGGTGAAGGCTGAAGTTGCGCCAAGGAGGCCCCCTGGAAGGCCACCTGGAAGGCTGAGATTTCTTCTGGGTCCTAGGGCTAGCTGCACTGCTGGAGGACTGAAGAAGCATGACCAGGATAAGACTTTGTTTGTTTCTGGCTTGGTTGATGCTTGAGTTCCCAGCAACAGAAGTTGTAAAGGTTTTGAGATGTTCTGGACCCTGTGAACTTCAGTGTGTACCAAGAACTGCCTGGAGGACTGGATGAAAACCTGGGAGCTGTCTGCCTCTGAATCCAGGTGACTGTTTGGTGGGACCATGGAAGGGGATCCAGGGAATTTGAGAGACCACCCCGAGTCAAGATAAAGAAAAGGCTTCCCCTTGGATGTGTGACGAAATTGAAGTTTACTAGACATCAAGGGGTGGAGGGTTTGTGTAATTTTCTAATGATTGTATTTAGTGACTGATTGCTAGTTAAGTGACTGATTAAGTTAATCTATGATTGCCCCATGAGTGGAAGATTGATTATTGTATCGTGAGTTGATTGAATCATTAACTTAATCATTCATTAAATACAATCATTAGAAAACCACACAAACCCTCCACCTCTTGGTGTCCAGCAAACCTCAATTTCATCCAAGGGGAGGCCTTTTCTTCATCTTGACTGGGGGTGGTCTCTCTGATTCCCTGGATCCTCTTCTATGGTCCCACCTCCCTCCTGAATCCACCAAACGGTCACAGCTCCCAGGTCCTTGTGTAGTCCTCCAGGCAATCCCTGGTACACACTGAAGTTCACAGGGTCCAGCACATCTCAAACCCTTTACTACTTCTGTTGCTTGGAACTCAAGGATCAGCCAGACCATGAACCAACAAAGGCTTATCCTGGTCATGCTCCAGCAGTGCAGCTGGCCCTAGGACCCAGGAGAATTGAGGCCTTCTAGGCAAGCCCTCTCAACCTCCCAGGAGGCCTTCCAGGCACACCCTCTCAGCCTTCACCAGATTCTGGTCTCAGAAAAGCTCCATCTCAGTTCTCAATCAGCTTCCAGATGCTAGGAGAGAAACTCTCTCTCTCTCTCTCTCTCTCTCAAGAAAACTCCAACTCACTTCTTCAGTCCAGCAGCCCAGCTCCCAGATGCTGGGACAATCCTGCTTCCTCCAACAGGAGCCACTAGAAGGAGGATACCCAATTCCGTCTCCGTCTCTAGAATTCTTCTTATATACACACTGGCCTCCTGTCTCAGCCAATCCCCTTCTTCCAGTCAACAGGGGAGTTCATGCCCTCTCAATAGGGGACAGAGTTCACACCTTCCATACTTAGCCCTAAGTTACTAAGGGCTAAGCCTCTGCTAAACTGATTGCTGTTACATTGCCTTGATTTGTTATGGAATAAACAGTGTTCACTATACTATTTAATCAGAACCTTAAAAGCTGTTCACATTAGCATTCTTTTGGGAAGCTGCTTGTGCATAGTGTTATAGTGGTCTACTGTTTCCTTGTTCTAGTACTTGAGGTAGATTGCTGCGCTGAGATTGCACACCTAACTTCCAGCCAATGGAAGAAAAGGGTCAGAAGGTAAGTGGGGGAGAAATCCAAGTTAGGGCTTTATAACTTCACCATTTCCTTTTGTAAATTGCTTCTCCTCCCTGACCATTTGTCAGGAAGGTGGCCCTTTCTCAAGATCGTAATAAACCATTCTTTGCTGCTTCCTACCTTGAGAAACCTCTGAATATTATTTGGATAAGGATCTCTGTTGCACACAGTTTTGGGGGTACACACACTCTCCTCATATGTGCTGGTTACATATGTTCCCTCTGTACATCCCTAAACATGATCCCTATTTTTCTCCACTCCTCTTTCTTATAGTGTATGTTTTGTGGTAAAATGTGCCCTAGGTTTATATGGGGAAATGTTCTATTGCTCTTTATCTTACTGCTCTATTTCATTAAATGCCTTTGTTTTGAACTAATTAGGTCCTCTGGCTGACTAGTAGAAGTTAAACATGTTGGTGGAGGTGGAGGGCTTATGAGCTACAGTTTTGAGTGTATGAAGATACACAGAATACCTTGAACCTAGAATAGCTTCCCTGGGGGCCTCCCATTTGAGAAGGGAGATGAGGAAGGAGTTACATAGGAAAATATGATAAGGACCTGAAATGGAGTGGTAGCTATGAATATGTGCCATGGGAGGTCCCCAAAGACGTATTTATGGATTTCTACAAGATTTAGTGCTATGACCTAGGAAGTCTTATCCTCCCTACTAATTGCAGCAAAGTCAACAAGTCCCCCTCCACAGTGTAGAGGCAGA
Organism: Pseudochirops cupreus; assembly: GCA_028627135.1. Taxonomy (NCBI): domain Eukaryota; kingdom Metazoa; phylum Chordata; class Mammalia; order Diprotodontia; family Pseudocheiridae; genus Pseudochirops; species Pseudochirops cupreus. The sequence continues at coordinate 4,733 of JAQQSU010014585.1, read as the reverse complement.
AGGTGCAGCTTTTAGAGGAACAATGGGTCAGATATTAACTAGTTTCCCATCTTGGAAGCTGAGGCAGTGGGCCCTTCAGTGACTGTGTAAAAACTGACTGACCAGCTGTCTATCCAGAAACTAAATACTCCTCAGAGTTTTGGCTTAGTTTTCCATACAGGTTAGAATACACTCTTGGAAGGAGCTGGTCCCTGCTCGTTATTCTCAGACTCCTAGTAGGAATCTAGTTCCCTGTTTGAGAGCATATCTCTGACTGCTTGAATTTAATGCTGGGAAAAATTTCAGAGCACTTTAAATTCTCATTCCTGAAGCAGTATTAGCCACAGGGAGATAGCAAACACTTTACCCATCCCCCTCCACTCTGGAGGACTAGACTGCCCAGACAGTGACCTAATTGGGTCCTCCACTCAAATTTCTTCCTGTGATTTCCTTTTTCTTCAAGTCTTGATCTTCCCAGTCTTTAAATGTTGATGTAAGTGAGGGAAAGTTCTCATACCTGTGGTGTACACTGTCTGTCCTGAAACTGGTTTCACTTGGGCTCATGAATTGTAATTGCTAGATAGAAAGTCATATAGCCTGCAGAACTGTGCTGCTGAAGGTACTGAGTGTAGCTGCCACACCTAGAATCTACCAGCCAGTTGCAACAAGTAAAATCTTTCCGTATCTTGATTTCAACACTTCTTTGTTTCTTAACCTACCACTTCTTAGGGATCTTAGGGCATGGTCTAGCAAAAATGTAATCCCTGCAATTAACTGAAACAGATGTCTCGAAGGCCATCAATAACCTAACTATCAAATTGAAAAGAAGGTAATAAGTATTTATATAGTACCCACTATGTGCTAGGCACTGTACTAACTGCTTTTACAAATATCTCATTTGATTCTCACAATAGTATGTGAGGTGGGTGCTGTTATCCCCCTGATTTTACAGTTGAGGGGATAAATGCTAAATGACTGCGTCTGGTTTAGTATCTGATACTCAGATCTTCCTGCCTACAGCTTCAGTGCTCTCTCTATCCACTGTGCAATGAAGCTGCCTAAATAGAGTGACATTTTCCCATCATCATCCTTCTTTACCTTTCTTCAGCAGAGAAGTCTCTTGGCCATCTCATTTCTCGATGTCCCATCTTCTGAAACCTCTCTTTTTAACTTCCATATTATATCAATCCTGACTCTCCAACCACTACTTCTCTGACTACTTTATTAGGCTTTCTTTTTCCTACTGTCCTCTAAATATGGAAATTCCTTAAGAATGTGGTGAAAAGACAGGTCTGGTGGTATCTACGGTAATCCCTACTACCAGTAAGTCTGAGCATGGTGGATGGTTTAAGAGTTCTGATTTGCAGTAGGCAAAACCAAGCATGTGTCTGTACTAAGTACAGAACCAATATAGTGAACCCCTAGGAATTGAGGCAGGGAAGAAAACCAGGTGGGCTAAAGAGGGACAAACCAGCCCAGGTCATGGAGCAGGTCTCAAAGCTTCAATGACAAACAGCAGTGGTACTGGACCTGTGAGTGGTCACTACATTTCCAGCCTCAGTGATAGGGAGATAGTTTTAAAATACACATATATATGGAATTATGTTAAGAACCTGAACTAGAGCAAGGGCAATGAAAATGGGAAGGAAGGAAGAAAAATGGGATATTTGACTGAGAAATCAACAAGACTTTTATGAGTGGATACAGGTGGCAAATGATAGTTGTTACATGCTAGGTATGTGATGGCATGAAAGGAGGATAGCAAAGTATGCCAAAATCATGTATTTTGTTCACGGTGTGCCTTGAGAGAGAAGAAATGAGTTTCTACGTGGGCTAGTGCTTTTTGTGACTGGATAGAATTCTATTCAACCTGGGAGTGGTTTGGAAGTTATCTTAATTGACATCAAGAGGGTAGCAGGCAAGATGCTTTTCTCTTTTAGTTGCAAAACTTTTCTCTTTTTCTTAAGAACTTCTCTCTTTTCTCTTAAGAACAACTTTCAGAATGAAAAAGATCAAACATTATTAAGAAGGAATTGAAGTCCAAGATACCACAGAAGATAGTAGACAACATCTGACTTTTCTAAATAAATTCAAGTCTCAAGGTCTAGACTTGCATAAATTCCCAAAGTGAGTGATGCCACCCCTTGGGGGGTGCTGGAAAGACCCAGGGGGCAATAGTAGCCTCGGGTAGAATTGGGGGGGGGATGTTGAATAAAAATAAGAAGGTGATGAAAGCATAAGGAAAAAAGACAAGAGAATTTTGAAAAATCATTCATACATATTTCATCTGTTTTGTAACAGAGTTAAAGTCATAGTGATTACTTTATTTTCCAAATAAACACACAAAATGCAAGTTATAAGCAATCAGTGGTCAAGTCCACCAACAGGTCTTAATAAAAAAGTGTTAGCAGGTGAATGAACAGGAATATGTGAATGTAATGATTTGTTTACAATATGATACTATATGGTTACATGACATAACAATGCATCATCAAAATTTCAATGCAGGAAAAAAACACAAATTTACAATAAATCATTAAATTTAAGATGTGTCATTTTTTAAAAAATAGTTTAACACGTGTGTATATGTATGTGCACATATATACACATGTGTGTTTGTGTGACAGAGAGAGAGCAAGAGCACACAAGACATGTACTTTTGGACACAGCCAGTGACCATGCCTATTTTTTACAAGGTTTTGTCTCTCCCTCCAACTCCCTTAAATCCTTAGTGGAGAGAAAAGGGAGAGAACATAAAATGCTTGTTAGTTGAATGAAAAAGTAAAATGAAAGCAATATTTTTAAAAATAGTTTATATTTTTTTGAAATGATGCAAATTAAAGGGTTAAAGAAAGTAGATTTCCAGAGGGGTGCTGAGTAGTCTTTTTTTTTTTAAAAAGGGGCAGTAGGTCAAATAATTTTGGGAACTTATGGTCTAGAGTGACCACTAAACCACTCTCAGAAATCTTATAAAAACAGTATGATTTCAGCTTTCAGGTCAATTGCTCCTTTCCCCATTTATGTCCAGGAGTGGTATCAAACTAGTTTTGCAACTATCTTGTCCTCTTATCTATTGCTGGTGTGGAAGTGTGATATTTTGGGGGAAGGAGGTTCTGAAGGAAAGCTGTAGAAGTTCTATAGATCACAATATACCAGAAAATATACAAGAGTGAAGGACCTCTTTGCTGGGAGGGAGATAAGATCTCAGCTCAAAACAAGAGAGAGTCCTAGATGATCTCCTCTAAAAAACATCTCTGATGTCCTTAGGCAGCCAAAAACAGAAATCAAGGATATGCAGTAAAGCTAACTTCCTCTACATGTTTACACATTCCAAAGTTTTCCAAAGACTAAATGTGTCAACCCATCCATGAATGAATATCTCCCAAGAAAGCTCTGATGCTGACGCCATCCCTCCTACAGATAATCAGTATCATATCACTCTCTATACCACTTAAGAATCATAGCTCCGAGGGTGGAGCCAAGATGGCTGCATAGAAGCAGGAAAACTCTGCGAGCTTCCGCCATAACCACCTTAAATACCTATAAAATATGACTAAACAAATTTTTGAGCTACAGAACCCACAAAGTGACAGGGAGAAACAAATCTCCCACTGAAGGCAGCCTAGTAGGTGGACAGGAAGGGGCCATCGCAGCACACTGGGAGCCCAGCCCCTCATGAGTCCGTGGTTTTAGCCCCAGGGCATCCCCCATCAGCAGTGACTTGAGCAGACTTCGGGACAGTGGAGCACCAGCAGCTGTGGTGGTTTCCAGAGATATCAATACATAAATGGCAAAGACAAAGTAAAAGGTCAGTGGAACTCTGTTGGAACCTAGGGGGACTAGGAGAGTGGTCCAGCCTCTGCCCCCAGAGCAAGAGGCTACAGAAGCAGGTAGCCTGAGGCCATGCAGCCACCTCCACGTGACTGCTTCAGGGCTCCTGGCCTGCAGATTGTAGAGGGGCCAAGTGATCATTCAGAGGCTAAGTGCTCCTGCCTTGAGCTGCCTGGGTTGGGATAGCGGTCTTGAGTGGTGGTCCTTAGGTGTGTTTTCAGTGAGCCAAAGCTGGTGGGGGGCTGCAGAAATGTGGCCTCCTAATAGCTCTAGCAGCTGCAAAAACCCCAGCAATTTGGGACAGAGCTCTCCTCTCTGAAAGCAAAGTTCCACAGAACCTAAAAGCCAAGTAATTGACTGGCAACATGAGCAGACAAAGGAAGCAAAGCAAGCCCAGCAATCCAACTTTAGATTTCTTTTTTGGTGACAAAAAGACAAAAGCATGGAACAGGAGGAAGACAACACAGTCAGAACTTCCACACCAAAAGCTTCCAAGAAAAATACGAACTGGATACAGGCCATAGAGGAGCTTAAAAAGGATTTTGAAAACCGAATAAGAGAAGTGAAGGAAAAATTGGGGATAGAAATGAGAATGATGCAAGAAGATCATGATAAGAGAGTCAACAACCTGACTGAAGAAAATAACACCTTAAAAGATAGACTAACCCAAATGGCAAAAGAAGCCCAAAAAGCCAATGAGGAGAAGAATGTCTTAAAAAGCTGAATTTGCCAGATGGAAAAAGAATCTCAAAAGCTTTCTGAAGAGAAGAATTCCTTCAGAATTAGAGTGGAGCAAATGGAAACAAATGACTTGATGAGAAATCAAGATACTATTAAACAGATCCAAACAAATGAAAAAATAGAAGGCAATGTGAAATCTCTCATTAAAAAACCACTGACCTGGAAAATAGGTCAAGGACAAT
>JAQQSU010014584.1:0-11384 GCA_028627135.1 Pseudochirops cupreus | reverse complement strand
ATGGTTGTTCAGTCCATGATTTTTTTTTTAAATCTCTGTGGGGCTCTGCTTGCAGAAGGGAAAGCTCTGTCCCAAATCACTGGGGTCCTCCCAGCTGCCGTAGCTCTCAGGAAGATGCTGGGACTCTTCCTACTTACTCCCGGCTGACTGGATAATGAAGACTCCAGGACCGAGGCCCAAGACGGTGATCCGGATCCAGGCCACTCAACGCAAGAGCACTGGCCTCAGAACAATCGCTTAGTCCCCCTGCTGTCTGCAGGCCACGGGCAGGAAGCTACAACGCAAAGGCGGGTGCAAAACCTCTGCCTTTCACTTTTCCACTCTGGAGGCCTTTCGGCCAGACTGCTTAACTCTCCTACATCCGCAATCTCCACTGAGCTACTTCTGAATGCTGCTCACAGCTGCTGCTAATCCGCTCACCTGAGGCTCCTCAGCTCCTCCCATCCAGCCGCCCCCCCGGGGCACAGCTGGTTTTGGTTCACAGTGCTGATATGGTTCCTCGTAGCCGAGCTGACTTTAGTGGCAAGTATCTTTGTGTGCGTTTTGGAGTTCTAGGATTGATTTAGAGCCCTATTTCATGGGTATTTTGGGGTGGCTATGTGAGAGCTGCAATATGTTGCTGTTGCTATGCCGCCATCTTGGCTCCGCCCCCTGACAGAAGTCCTTTTAAGTTTACCCCTGAGATTCTTTTTGGGGGAGCCAGCCTTTGCAAGCCGAGTCACCTCAAAAGGAATTAGGGTACATAATTAAGGTCTCTTATCTGAGTCCTGGATTAGGTCTAATTGGCTCACCACAAACAACCAAAACATTGATTCACTTGTAGGCAGGGTGTCATCAGGTTCTGTCCATACCAGCACCTGTGTGCCTCTTCATTGTTACATCCTTCACTCCTGTCTGGTCTCTGTGTTGTCACTCTCTTTCTATCCTTGGCAGCTCCATTTATTCACTCCTCTTGCATTTCTCTTGCTTGGGGTATTTGAGAAGCAAATAATCTCTTAACTTCTGGTTTTCTTTCTAAAAACGTTTCAAAAGCTTCTTTATTACTGAATGTCCATCTTATTTTCCATGTATAGTTAATCTCAGATTTGTAGGTTATGGCAATTTGGGCTACATTCTGAGTTCCATTGCTTTTCAGAACACATTATTCCATCCCCTCCAACATTTTCTGGTGGGTGCACAATAGTCTTGCATTATTTGAATTTTGTTTTCATATTTAAAGTTCTTTTTCCTGATCACATGTGGAACCTTGTTTCTGAATTGAATTGCTAAATTTAACCACTATGTGCCTTGGAGTTTGTGGCCTTGGAGTTTTTTCTTCCCTCTAGGGATGATTTATGAATCATTTCAATTGGTTCTTCATTTTCTATGTTCAGAATGTCAGGTAGTTCTCTTCTATTATTTTCTTCATTCTTGTGTTGAGGTTTCTTTGTCCTCTCATGTTCTTCTGGGAAACCTATGATCCTTAGGTTGTCTCTGTCTTTGAGATCAATTTGTTTTGTTGACTTGTAAACGTATCTTCTTTTAATGTGTTAGGGTTTGTTTTTTTACTTCTCCTATATTGTCCTTCACTTCTGTACATTTATATTCCCAATCTACTGTTCTCCCTTTTGTTTCTTTGGTGAGACTTTCTAATCAATATTCCCATTTTTATGTTCTGCCCATTATTTTTTGCTGTGCAGGTCATAAATTCTGCCCTCATAATTCTCACTGCTCTTTTGAACCACTTAAGAACAGTGTGTTATGGTTCTATGTTCTTCTCACATTCCATAGGGTCCTCTGTCTCATCAAGCATTGGATCATATTCCTTTGTTTTATAGAATTTATTCATAGATGTCTGAACTCCTTTACTAGATATGGAGGCCATATTTCTTTCTGTTGTTAATGTTTTACCTGTTGATTTGTGTGTTTGTATTCAAGGTCTTTGAGTTTTCCTTTTTTGAGATCTTTGGGAATTTGTCTTTTTTTTTGTTCCCTGTCCCCTCTGATATTGGTTTCCTTGGGAAATGGATCATAAAGTTTCAATCTCTCCCACCCTGGCCAATTGACGGTTCACCAACCTAGATCTCTACCCCAAACGACTTTTGGGTGGTCAGAACTGGTTTCAGTTGGATATTATTCTCTTTACTTTAAGGTTAGGGAGTGCTGCACAGATTTCTCCCCCCTAACATGGTATCCTGTCCTGGTGACCTGTTCTCTGGCCCAGCATAGGTGGTTCAGGGCTTTGTAGCACCATTTTCCCTAGCAATGTTAGTTCAGAGATATGCAATTCTGGTGTTATGGGGTTTTGGCCCTGGCAGGTTTTTGCTATTGAAGGGCTGTGACCAAGGGGATTGTCACAACTGGAGCAAACTTCTGTAGCCTGTTTCAGGTCCTACAGCTTCATTACCAGTAATATGGAAGATGAGAGAAGGATGCTGAGTCAGTGAGTATCAATTCATGGGTTTGAGATTATTTTTTAAAATCTTTTTTATTCTGTGTGTTGTAGATCATGGAAATAGCTGAAGTTGGTTTATCTTTGCCACATAATTTCTATTTTGGAGACATTTAAGAAATTGTCTGGGTCAGAGAAAATATCTCGTCCTTTATCCATCTTGTGGCTCACATGACCCAGAAGTCCCACATATAGATTTAATATAATACTAGAGTCGTTACAAAATTCAGATGGAAAACCAGGTGAGAATATCAAGAACTAAGAAGAAAATCAGTGAAAGGAGACTCACCTAACCAGATTTCAAAATATAAGTAACATTTTTTCAAAAAATCTGATACTAGGGAAAAAAACAAACAAACAGATCAATAGAACAGAATTTTTAAAATCCAGAAATAGTGTTTGATAAACTCATTATCCAAAAGTATAGTTTTTATTTATAAGTTTTTGAAATAATTTAAAAAAATAATAGTTTTCAGGAAATCCAATAATCCTTAAATTCTTCCTTGACCTGTTTTCTGGGTCAGTTTTTTATATCAAATAGTTTACATTTTCTTCAATTTTTTTTTCAAATCTTTTAATTTTGTCTTAGTATTTCTTGCAGTCTCATGGAGTCATTGATGTCTATTTGATCTATTTTAGTCTCCAGTGAGTTCATTTATAGGGTAAAGTTTACCACTTTCTCTTCTAAGCAATTTCTTCCTCCAGAGCCTTTATTACCATTTTTACCTTTTGTGAAGCACTGGGTATAGAAATGCTAAAGCGAAGACAGTCTCTGCTCTCAAGGAGTTTATATTCTAATGGGGATAAACACACACACATGGGAGAGTACTGGTCTTACGGTCCAGAAAGTGACCAAGTAGATTGACACGCCATTCAGGAACAATGGCAGAGCACTGGATAAAGCGCTTGGCCTGGAGTCAAGGAAGACTTATCTTCTAGAGTTCAAATCTGGCCTCAGACACTTACTAGATATACGATCCTGGGCACACTACTTAATTCTGTCTCAGGGTCCTCATGTGTAAAATGAGCTGGAGGAGTGCAGCCTGCTCCACGTGAGCCACCTCACGGGAAGGCGTGGATAATAAACATGGGCCAGGCGGAAAATGCAAGCGAGTTGCAAGCAAATTCATTCATGTGAGGGTCAAGAATTATACAGGCAAAGCATATGTTGTTTTATGGCCACTCCCAGGAGACATTTCCCAATACCGTGAGTATGTGACTCCTAGCATGGTGGTCAAAGTTCAGGAGGATGGGTGATCTGAATTCCATGAGTAAACACAAACCAAGGCAAGATCCACATATTAATAAAGAATGCACAAGGAATCAGATGGTGAGCCAACCATCTTGAGAAGATTGAGCCTGGAGAGAAAGAACAGACCATGAGCAAAACTCTGGCCTGGATTTTCTTAAATGGACTCTCTTGGTGCTGGCCCTTGACAGAGAAGGAAATGGCAAGCCAGTTCAGTACTTTTGTCAAGAAAATTCCATATGGTGTCACAAAAAGTCAAACCTGACTAAGATGACTCAACAACAACAAACGGTTCTGATGTGGAATAGGCCCTGGAAACCTACCCCAAACTTGCTATGAACTTTGCCATGTGGCTTTGGCATTTGCCTAAACCTATAATCCTTTCAACTGGCCTTTCATTGTAGCCTATGCCCAATCTCCCAATTCTCTGTTACCCCTAATCTAGCCCAGCCATTCTTTGTCTGTTACCCCCAGATCCCCCCACCCCCACCCCAACCATGGCTACTCCCCACCCTTGATCCTATTGTTTGGGATGAAAAACCCCATCCAAAAATTTAATTAGAAATTCGGAGATGTCTCAGGATAAAAACAGGAGTTTATTCTCTTCCCCGAGAGAAGAGGGCGGTCTTCCCCATGACTGATCATGAGGAAGAGAAATGTTACAAAAGACAGAACAAGAATTTATACCCTATCACAGTCAAACCCGCTTCCCCAACTGTCTCCTCTCTCTCTTATTGGCTGAGAGGCAGACTAAAGTCTCAGCAGCAAAATCTTCCCCAATGGCAAGTCATAGGGAGGCCCTCCACTGTCTCTCAGGGGCTGGGAAATAGGTTTACAAAGAACAAGGATGCTGATTGACAGCAAGTGAAAGGGGGAAGGGTCCCAAAGCAAGGAAGGAGTGGGCCTGGGCTGTCCCTGACTCCCACTGCCAGGGAGGAGGGACCTGCAAAGGCAGGAAATCAGAAAGGACTCGAGGGTGATTGACAGCAGTATTAGAGGGGGGGAAGTTAATCCAAAACTGCCTGAGAAATTTTCACTCTCCCTAGACACTATCTGGACCCCATTCTCCCTTAATCACATTGTCCAGGTCCCTGGCATTCCTGGACCTTCTCTATTATCTCCCAGTCACCCCAGACTACTTGGCCACCCCTAGATCCTTCCCACAGTCATTTTGTATATAAGATCCATCTTGCTTCTATCAAGGGACTCTGACTTCTTAAGAGTCTAGCCAATGCTCAGATTTCTTAAGAGTCTGGTCAATATGGAAGATTTTTTGGAATCACACCCACCCTGACAGGTGTTCTAATAAACCTTGTCTTCGACTGAAAGAAGGCTTGAGTCAAATTCGTTCAAGGTAGAACCCGTGTCCCTATTTCGGAGTACCCGTACCCCTAAACCTCAACAGTTCCAGAACTGTGTGGTCTTGTGATGGTAAGGTAAAAAAACAGGCTGTGGAGGAGGTGTAGAGAGAGGAGCGAGAATCATTTGAATAAAAGACTTTGCTAGGACCTGTCTCCTGGGTTCTTCTAGTGTGAGAACTGCAGGCCCATAGAACTTCAGAGTAGTTACCTCTTTGGGAACCCAACCAGAAAGTGCCAGTGCCAATTTGAGGGAGTAGTGCAGAGTGGGGGTGCTGCACAAATAACCCTCCCAAGCTCTCCTCTCCTCTCCTCTGAAGTTTCCTTAGTTTGATGCTGAACTCAACCAACTTTAAAACCTCTGTGGTGTAACCTTCTTCAAGGTTTCTGCTGAGTGTTACATAGTTGGTTTTTGTTGTATGTTTGTTTGGATTTTTAAAAAAATGTTTAAATAACCAGTGCCCGACATTGCACTAATATGCTTAGATTTGGGAGGAGTATCCCAGAGTGCGAGTTAGTCACACATCAATATACAAAGTCAAACTAAGAGAATTTAAACCAGACAGGTCACCATTGTTTGAAGCAAGCCTTTGGGTGTTCTGTTCTTGTAAGGACTAAGAGAAAGTGAAAAGTATAACTCCCAGGGAGGGGAACTGCCCGAACGGGAATGCAGGACTACATCGCCCAGAATGCATTGAGCTCAGCTGATGCGCGCACTCAACTTCCCAAATTCCACCTCCAGGCCTGACTGGGGCGCGGACCGCCGCTAAGTCCTATGGGAAATGGAGTTCGGAAGTAGGAAACAGTGGTCCGAAGAAATTGGGGGCTCACTTTGGGGGTTACATGCGCAGGCGTAGTACCCCGGTGGCGCGGGAGGGTAGGACTGTGGATCAGCCTTGGTCCGGAGGTAAAGGCTGCTCTGTGCCCCAACTTGGTTGCGTGTGTGTGCGTGTATGATTATGTCATGAGAAGCTTGCAAGGTTATGCTGGCGTGGGGGTCCTACGCTGGGGGCGGGGGCTCAAGGAGCCGCTGGAATATCCCCTTCCCTCACCCTGAGCCTAGAATGAGACCTTCTGGAAGCGCCTCCCCCTCCCGCCCCGCCAATTCCCCAGGCTTGTGCGTGCAGGTGTGCGGGTGGGGATTGAGCCAGGCACCACCCCCACCCCCAGCAGACAGGCTGATACGGGTGTCCTCTCTCCGTGCTTCATCCCCCTCTGTCCAAAGTGGGGCGAGGTCTTGTCTTTTCCATCCTTTAGACCAGAAGATGGGCTTCACACCGCCTTTTTCTCTTTCCCCATCACTTTCACTTCCGTGTGGCAGGTCTTAGACTCCAATTATCTTCTACCCTTGGTTCATTTTCCTCTCTTAAATTCAGCCTAGCTCAAAAGTCTACAATGGGTGGTGGAAGGAGCTGCTTTGAAACTAAGGTGTTGAATTTATTATATATTATGTTTTTCGAAACGGCGAGAATTCATATGCAACTTTTTTCTGTTCTTCTTTGCATATGGTAGTGGTGTTCATTTTTGTTGATATTTATCGGGTTCAGAATAACAAAAAAATTATCAGTTTTTAAAAAAAGAATCCCATTACTGCCCATTCTAGCATGTTCAAATTCCCCCTGACCCCGACATTATGGGTGTGGTAGAAAAAGCACTGGATTTAGAATAAGAAAGACCATGGACAAGTCAGTTGGTGCCTTGCAAAACGGGGCCTTTCATATACCCCTAGATCCATTTTTTTTGTTTTTGCACCTGCAAATTGCCATGTTATGTATGGCATGGCTACAAATACAAAAAAAAAAAGTACTCCTCAAAGAGTTTATATTATATTTCTCATCATGGGGTGAGTGTAGTTTATATTCTACAAGAGATCACAGGGCAGGGTCAGTAGATAATATGTTTAAAATTTTATAATCATAAACATATTAGGAATTCGAGTAATTATTTAATTCAAAGGTAAGAAGAGACGCTGGACCTGTGATTTCATTTGTAGGGGAAACTCCCAGGTGAGGAAATTTCCTCTACCAGTGTAGAGAGTTGCCTAGAGCTAGAAGTTAAGTGACTTGCCCAGAGTCACACACCTAATATGTGTCAAAGATGTGACTTGAACCTAGGGGTCTTCCTGGCTTCAAAGTTAGTGCTCATAATCTTGCATAATCTACCACTTACTCTATTCAGCCCATTTTCCTGCTTTGTTCTGTCATGCATCGTCAGCTCCTCCCAAACTCCACCTCTGTATGACTTTTGTTACTATATAATCAGTACCCCCAATCCCCACGCTTCGCAGGAGGATTCCCCTTGGTTCCCTCCTGTCAGCTTGACAAGGGTAATAAAGTCTCTCAAAACTGCCAAGACTGCTCATGCCTGGTAATTCTTTCAGACTGGTAAGAACCCTCAAAGGATTTCCATAGGAATCCACCCTTTCTAACCCTCATCAAAACCTTCTGTTTTCTTGACTTCCATAGTACATGTTCCAAATGAAAGAATCACAGAATTTGAGGGCTATAAGGAACTTAAGAGGCCATATGAAGTCCAACTCACACCCCAAAAAGAATCCCCCATCATAGCATACCCAGCAAGTGATCATCCAGCTTTGCTTAAAGACCCTGAAAGAGGTGAAACCCCACTACCTCTTGCAGCAGCACATTCCACTTTTCGATAGCCCTAATTATTAGGAAGTTTTTTCCTTGCATTAAGTCTACTTTTGCCCCATTTCAGCTTCTCTCCTGTTTCTAATTCTACCCTCTGGGATCAAACAGAATAAGTGTAATCCTTCCACGATGAAAACCTTTCGAATACCTTGTAGACATGGCCATATCTTTTACTTTCTTAGAATTCGATTTTCTTTTAGCAATCTTTTTTTTTGTAGTCATATACATTCTCTTAATCCTGCTTGTTTTCCTGTGCATCAATTCATATGAATGTTCCTTTTTTTTAAAAAAATGAATGCTTCCTTGTTCATTGGAGTATGGAGAGGTATTCTTCAAGCTTTTTTACCTTCTCTTATAAAAGAGTACCAGCATGGACTTGGAGCAAAAGCAGTCACTTGGCTGTGACTAAGAACAGACATCATATTCAATGCAAGTCATTGCAAAATTTCCCCTACTCTCCATTCTTACCTGTAGTTGAACCCTTCTTGTCACACTTTAAATATCTTTACATCCATTGCAGATTGACTGACATTATTACTTTTTATCACCTCCTTAACATTTTGACAGCCACACCTAACTTACTTAGAATATAAATAGACCCTCTTCCCCCGTTTGTTTTTCTTAACTTGTTTTTTTTAACTTTGCCTAATTACTACTTTCTTCTTGAAAGTTCTTGAAATTCTTTCTTTTTTCTTGAGTCCTTTTTACTCATTTTTTTTTCTCATATAGCTTGGGTCATTTTTGTTTTTTGTTTTTTTCCCCTCAGTATCTCCAAAATTTCTTCTCACAAGATTCATTGTCTGGCTTTCTTCACAAGTCCAGAATGCTATACATTGCCTTCAAAGTTTCATCTATTTATTCACCAAAGTCTCTCTCTTCTTTAGAAGTTAGATGTATGAGTACCGGCCAGATTCTCTTCCCACCTCTCTGAATATGACTTGGGGATTCTCTTGCACCCCAGACACGGCTGCTTCTACCTTCAGCTCATTTCTCTTACATTCTCAGTATAGTTCTTCAAATATTAATTGGCTACTATGTGCAAAGATTTCTACTAGACATTGGAGATAGAAAGACAAAAACAAAATAGTTCCTGCCCTCAGGGAACTTACATTCTAGTGGGGAAATACAACTTGTATAAAATAAATAAATACAAAGTAATAGAATTTTTAAGAAATTTAATAAATGGTGGAGGTGGGGAAGTTTCAGGAAAGGCCTCATATAAGGAGAGAACACCTAAGCCATGCTTTTCAAGGAAGCTAGTGATTTTACAAAGTGGAGAAAGAGAAAATACATTCTAGATATGGGAGAACCATGTGTGTAAAGACATGTAAGTGGGAGATGAAATGTTATGTGTAAGAAACATGCAGTAGGCCCCCTGGAATGGAGAATATATGAAGAAGAACAATATGAAATAAGATTGGAAAGGCAGGTAGGGACCAGAGGGCTTCCTTTAAATGCTGGGCTGAGGATGTAGTATTTTGCACTAGATGTGAAAGGGTACCATTCAGGATTTTTGAGTAGGGGCTAGAATAGTCAAATCTTCAAATGTCACCTTAATGGCTATTTAGAGAATAGATTGAAGGAGCAAGAGAGGGAAGGCAGGGAGATCAATTAAGAAGCTGTTGTAATATTCCAAGTGAGAGATAATTAGAGATTTAATTAGGGTGATTAATTGTGTGAGTGGAGAAGAGGGCAGATGAGAGGGGTATGGTGGAGGTAGAATATACATAACTTGGAAACTGGTTGGATTTAGAAGTTGATTAGATAGAGAGTGAAGAGTTGAGGAACTGGTTGACTAGAAAGATTGCAGTGCTATCCATAGAAATGGAGAAAGTAATATGATGTGTGTGTTTCATGGGGGAATATAGTGAGTTCCACTTTAGATATGTTGAGTTTGGAATATCTGTGGGATGTCCAAGTTGAGACATCCAGAATATATGAATATGTGAAGGTCTGGAACTCAAAAGAGAGATTAAATCTGGATGTATAGATTTGATAGTCATCTACATAGGGATGATAATGAATCCATGGGAACTATTGAGATCACCAAAAAAGAATATAAAGAGAGGAGAAAATAGGGGTTGAGATAGATTTTTGAGGGATACCCATGCACAGAAAGAAGCACATACATGATAATCCAGCAAAGAAGACTGAGAAACTGCAGTCAGAGAGGGAAAAGGAAAACCTAGAGAGAGCAGTATTAAAGTAACCAAGGACAAAGATTTTCTACGAAGAAGGAATGGCGAAAGATGTCAAAAATAGCTGAGAACTCAAGAAGGATAAGAACTGAGAAAAGGCCATTGGATTGAGCAGTTAAGAGATTGAGAGAGAGCAATTTCAGTTGAGTAATAAGGTCAGAAGTCAAATTACAAGGGAAATTTCAAGAGAAACAAGTTAGTAGTTAAGGAAATAGAGGCAACAAGTGCCAAAATTACCTTGCCTAATTCTTCATTTTTAACTTATGTATGTATTGTGCCTCCCTGATAGTATAGGATCTGGCTATAGTAGGGGCTTAATAAATATTTCTTGGTTGATTAATTGAAAAGACAAGTCTTAGAAGGGATATGAAAAGGCATTAGACTTATTTGGTTTAGCCCTATCAGGAAAAGGAAAGGAGAAAGAGAACAAATATATACATGCCTACGACTGTGTGCCAGGTAGGATACTAGGAACTTTATAAGCAACAATAAAAAGAGGCAGATTTAGACTAAAAGAAAGAAAACATTAACATTTAGAGCTATCCAAAAGTAGAACAAACTGCCTGAGTAGAGAGGGTGGTTTCCTCCCTCATTAGAAGCCTTGAAACAAAGACTGATCGATAACTTGTCTGATATGTTAAAGAGAAATCGTTTTATATACAGGTTAGACTAGATACCCTCTGAAATTCTTTCCAGTTCTTAGATGTTGTGAAATGAGGTGTTGCTAAGAAGTAATAAAATTTATTTTCATGGGTGGCTTGTGGAATCACTCTCATTACTTCATTTTGAATTATATGAATATAACATGGAGATACTCTATCTTCTCAGCTCTGAGCTTTTTCTCTGGCTGTCCCCTATGCCTGGAATGCCTTCCTTCCTTATCCCTGCCAACTGATTTCTCCAGCTTCCTTTAAATTTCAACTAAAATCCCATTTTTTACAGGAAGTCTTTCCAAATTCCTCTTAATTCTAATGCTTTCCCTTTGTTAATCATTTCCTATTTATCCTGTATATAGTTTGCTTTTTATATATTTGTTTGCTTGCTGTTTCCTGCATTAGATTGTAAGCTCCTTGAGGGCAGGGACTGTCTTTTGCCTTTCTTCGTATCCCCAGCACTTAGCATAGTGCCTGCCATAGGTGGGTACTTAATAAATATTGATTGATTAATTATTATGATTTCATAGATAGGTAATTGAGAGGTTATATAATTCATCCAAGGTCAAATCACTAGTACATGGCAGGACCAGAATAATAGCCTAAATATTCTAATTCTTTTTTTTTAAATTAATTTATTTATTTTCTTGTTTACATCATTCATTTCCACAAGATTTTGGGTTACAAATTTTCTCTCCATCTTTCCCCTACCCAACACCTCAAAACAGCCCTATCCCACTGTATAACCAACCCCTCCCCCAATCTGCTCTCTCCTATGTCCTCCCCCTCCCCCTCGCCCCTCTGACTTTCCAGTAGGGCAAGATGGATCTCCCTACCACAGTGC
>JAQQSU010014583.1:0-11384 GCA_028627135.1 Pseudochirops cupreus | reverse complement strand
TGGCGCCACAGGCTCCACGTGACCACATTCAGCCTATTAGGGAACAGAGTATACTTTCAAATATCCAAGGGTCCTCAGTCACGTAGGCACTTTAGCAAAGGGCCTAGGGGCAGGGAAGATCTTCAGATTCCCATAACAGTGTTCCAGCAAAGACCTGTCTGTCGTTGGTGCTATTCTGTTTAACATTTTTATCAATTCAGAGAAAAGACTTGCTTATTGCAACATGACACAAAACTGTCACTCCATGACATAATAAGTATCCAAAGCCATCTCATGCAACAATGGAACAAGCAGATAAAAACTGAATCTAACAAGGACAAATATAAAATTCATTTTTATAGGATGATAGCTTAGAGCTGGAAGGGACATTAGAAATAATATAGTCCAGTTCCCTTATTTTACAGATGAGGAAACTGAGGCATTAGAGATTTGCCCAAGGTCACCCATGTAGGAGTTGGCAGAACTGGCATTCAATCTCAGTTTCATAGTTAATAGTTAATACTATCCTAGGCTGCATTAAGAGAGGTATAGCTTTCAGAATGAGGGGGTTGAGTCCCACTTATTCTTCCTATCGAACCAAATCTGGACTACTAGATTACAGTATTCAGTTGTAGGCAGGACATTTTAGGAAAGACATAGACAAGCTGAAACTCTTTCAGAGGAGGGCAATTAGGATGATGAAGGAAGAAGAGAGCATGCCATGTAAAGTTTGGTTAAGGGATTGTTTAACCTGGAGAAGACTGGGGGTGTGGTAGGGTAATAACTGCCTTCAAGTATTTAAAGCACTTTCATATGGAAAAAATATCAGAGTTTTTTCTGTTTGGTCAATTTTGTGTCCATGTACAAGTTTGATAAGCATATCATTTATGACTTAATTCGAATTTTGCTCTAAATATTAAACAACCCAGAATCAAACACAAATCCCTGGAATGCTCGGCTGAAGATTTCCTTCCCCATTGACATCAAAGCATTAATGACTACCCTTTGAGTCCAGCCATTCTCTAAAAGATTTTAAATGCCAGAAAGAGGAATGTATATTTTATCCTAGAGTCAGTAGAGAGCCACCAAAAGCTTCCTGAGTAAGGGAATGGTGTGGACAGACCTGTACTTTATGAATCATGATTTGGTAATATACCCCTCTGTGGAGGACAGACAGGAGAAGGGAGGGATTGGAGACAGGGAAATCATGTACAAAAGCTATTGCAAAATCCAAATGAGAGGTGATGAGAACCTGGAGTAGGGTATTGTTCATGTGAGTGGACAGGAAAGGATGGATGTAAAAGGCAGAATGAATGAGATTTGGGAACTGATTGAAGATGAAGTATGCGAATACAGAGTAGAGTATGACTCCGAGATTGTCAACCTAAGTGGCAATGGAAATTAAGAGAAAGGATTTGGATAAAAGAAATATTGCAAAGGTAGAATTGATAGACTGCTGATTGGAGGTGGGAGCCAAGGGGGAAGGAAAAGTTGATGAGTAATGCAGTGTTTTGAGTCTGGGTGAATAGGAGGAGAGTGGCATCATTAAGAGAAATAAGGAAGGTTGGAAGATGAATAGGTTTAGGGAGGAAGATGTTGACTTCAGTTTGGAACTCTCTGAGTTTAAGGTAGGGAGAGGAGATCTGGTGAAAATGCCCTTTGGGCAATTAAATCTACGGGACCAGAGCTGTAAGAGCTTATGGCTAAAAGCATATTGTTTAAGAGTCATCTGCATAGAGATAATAATTGAACCCTTGGAAGTAAATGTGAACTTTGTAAGCTTGTTGTTAAAAGGGGAAAAGAGGGCTTCGGATGAAGTCTTGGTGAATACACACACTTAGTAGATTAGAAGAGTGAAAGAATGAAGGAAAAAGAGGAGTTAGCCAAAGAGGAAAGAGGAGAACCAGGAAAGGTTCATAGTAATTCTGGTACCTTTACTTTGTTGAGTGTAATATAAAAGATATATTTTAAAGGTCTGTTTCAAAAGGGAGAGAGGGAAACTTGAACACTAAGAAACAAAGTTAAAAACTGATGAGAGAACAGGAAGGCAAAAGGGAATGGGTTAACCTTACTCCCGTTGAATTGGGCTTAGGGAAGGAATGACACACTCTAAATTGGCCTACAGGAGAGTAGGGGGAAAGGGGATGAGAGGGGGGAGGATGGAGGGCAGGGCAGGTGGGGGAGAGGGTTGTTAGAAGCACTCACTTCTGTAAAGGGACAGGGACAAAGTAGAGAACAGAACAAGTGGGGGGCAGAATAGAAAGGAGGGAAATATAGTCAGTCTTACACAATATGTCCATTGTGGAGATGTTCTGCGTAACTACACATGTACGGCCTGTATTGAATTACGTGTCTTTCCAATGGGGGTGAGTGACAAGGGAGGAAGGGAAAGAATCTAGAACTTAAAGTTCTAAAATCAAATTTTAAAAATATATATGTATATATTATTATATATGTATAATATATAATATATTGTATATGTATTATGTATATGTAAAATATATAATATTATATGTTATACAGGTACTGAGGTAGGGAGATCCATCTTGCCCTACCAGAAAGTCAGAGGAGTGATGAGAGAGGATATAAGAGAGAGCAGATTGAGGGAGGGGGTATACAGTGGGATCACTGTTTTGGGGTGGTGGGTAGGGGAAAGATGGGGAGAAAATTTGTAACTCAAAATCTCATGGAAATGAATGATGTAAACTAAAAATTAAAAAAGGTTAAAAAAAAAAGAAAATATAATTGGTAAACCTTTGCCAAAATAAAAAAAAATAAAGAGTTGGAAGGGACCCAAGAGTCCATCTTGTTCAGCCCTTCTTCCAATGCAAGCATCCCCTCTACAACACTGTCTTCTACTTGAACATTTTTAGTGATGGAGAGTTTCTGACCTCATGAGGCAGCTGATTCCATTGCTGGGCAGCTCTAATAGCATCAAATTTACCAAACCAAAATCTGCCTGCTATTGGCCTTGGTTACCCCTTAACTGAATTCTATGTTGGCCCTTTGGACATTTTACAAACACATTAAAATTCTGTGTCTCAGTTTGCCTCAAAAAAAAAAACTGATGAGAGAGAAATAAACTGAAGTTCCTGGTTTGAAAATCTTTGAGGCAAAATGTACAATAATATGTAATGCCTTGCATCTGTTGGACACTTAACAGATAAATGTTTGTTGGATATGCTTCCCACTTACGAAATTCTTATAACTTTCCCTTTAGCTACTAAAATTTTACTCTTAAGACCAAGAAAGTCATAATTGCTTGAAGCTACAAACAATGGAAATGAGTCATTTATGTTACTTTGCAAAGCTGAGGTGCTTGAACTAAGAGAAGAAAAAAAGAAGTGGGATGATGGTGAATCATTTAAGTTACAGAAATAAGGCAGCAGGATGAACCCTACAAAAAAGTAGTAGAATAACTTGGGATCTTCCTAGAAGAAGCAGATGAGATCATTCTGCTTCCCACCCACACTAAGGAAAAGTATGTGATTTTATCTCAGGTACAGACCTTTAAAAACAGAATTCTTTTCTTTAAAGATAAGCTGTTCTCATCACAAGGAGACCCAGATGACCTGTACAGCAACTGCTTCAAAACCCTAATTATTCATCTCCCTGTTTCCATTTCCTTTCTTCCTCTCTCCAATCCATCTTCTATACTATTGCCAGACTGATATCCCTAAAACAAAGAGATCACCTTGTCACTTTTCTGCTAAAAAAAATCTTGAGTGGTTTCCTATTGTCTCTAGGATAAAATATAAAATCTCCAGGCTAGCATCTTTATAAGTTTAGACCTGGTGGTCTTGAGACCACCATGACAGTCTCTCCTTAAAGGAGGCTAGTAGCTTATAGAATCTATTCAGCCAGCAATAATATTTTTTAAGATTAGTGCAGCTGTGTATCTACAAATAATCTTGTTTTTCTCCCTGTAATGGTAATGGAATTTAAAGATCCCCCTGTATTGGCTTGGTTTTCAGGTTGAGTGTTAAAACCGAGAGCTTGTGAATCTCACTTGTGGGATGGACTTGTTAACATGAAGAGAGAGGGCTGAACTGGGAGGAGCCATGGATTTAGAGAGAAGGCCCAAGCAGAGAGAAAGCCCAAGCAGAGGAGGCCAGAAGGACTTTTAGAAGCTGCCACCCAAAGCTGCAAAGAACTGAGAAGGCATAGCTGTGATACTGATATTTTGTCTGTCTGTTTTGATGTTGTTTTGCCAGATTCACCTGCTGGTGAAGGACAGTGCTGCTGTTGTAGAGGTCCTGGAACCTTGCTGTTTATAGAAATCCTGAAAGAGGGCCTTGTTGATGTTTTCAGGGGTTCTGGGACCATTCTGCAGGCAGAGAGCAACTTGATGAGGACACTGGCAATGGCTTTGTTGAGCCTTGTCTCCCTGAGATTGCTGAGAACTTGCCTAGGGTCAAGATGAAGGAAGAGCCTTTCCTTGGGTTCTCAATGCTGTGATGATATCTTAACCTTGTTGTAGCTTAAGGGTAGATGGCCTTTTGTGCTCTCCTGACCCTTTTGAGAAAGTGCTTGACATTAATGGATGGTATTGTAATTCAGTTGTGATCCAGGGGTGGGAAACCTTTGACTTTTTTTTGTGCTCTGTGCTTGACCAAATGAATGTACTTTGTTTATGATTAGAAACTAATCTCTATTTGAGAAGAGAGACTTTGCCTAAATGAATGTACTGCCCAGGAATGGGCTACTTTGACTAACGTACTGGCCAAGGGTAGAATACTTGGACCTTGGTACTTTGCAATTGAACTGAGAACTTACTTGCTAAAAGAATGAGTTATACTGTATTTTGATTTTCTCTGTTCTGTGAATGTTTTGCCCAAATCTGGGGTTTGCTGTGCTGGTAATCCGAACCTTGAAAGTTGCCTTTGCTTGGCATTACACTCCCTGTACTTGTATACCCCCAAAATCCTCTGTGCATCCTGAACTCTGACATGGAAAGCAGCCAGCTCCAGGTGGCCAACAAAATCAGAGTCTTAAGTATCCTACTCATAGTAGGGCACTACCTGAAACATTACTTTCTAGCAGGATGGACTTCCCATTCTGCTTCCCAACACAACACCACCCTTAAATGAGTTAGACCCTCCTCTCTTCCCCTTTCCTCCTCTTCCCCTTTGCTTGCCAATAAAACTCTACATTGAACCATTTCCTATTGTTTTACCTGTTGTTCTCAGCATTCTAACTCATTCAGGGTTTGTCTTCCCTTATTTCTCCCATCAAACCACAGGCCTTCCTTTAAACATAAACCTGGGTAGTACTCAGCCCAGGACTTAATCTGTTGGTAGCCAGGGAACATGGGGCACCATGAGCCCAGTCGTACAAAGCAAGGATCAACAGGGGAAGCTTAGGGCCTCCTTTATGTCACAAAAGACTTCTATCATCTGATTTTCACCTGTCTCTCTTTTCTTATTTCATATTTCATAGGTTTATGTACTCTTCATTTCAGTCCAACAAGCCTACTTGCAGTTCCCCATACCCCAGATTCCATCTCCTATCTCCACGACTGAAAGGTACTTACTCCTTCCCCTCTGCCCCTTAACTTCCCTAGCCCAAGTTCCCCCTTCCGTGAGTGCCACCTTTCCCAATTCCCTCACTTGTTAGTTGTGTCTCACTCTCAAAGTTTCCTCGTACTGCTTGGTATATAATTTACATTTACTTATTCTGTGTGTATGTTGGGCAGGGACTGTCTTTGTCTGTATCTCCAGGACCTAACACTGCTTTGCACATAGTAGGCACCGACTAAATTTCTTGAATTGGATTGAGATTCCAACACAATCTCTGGTGATCATTTTTTTTTTCCAGGGCCTTTGAAGAAATCTGTTTGAGTGAAACTTGATTGGAAGTCAAACTTGAAAAGTACAAAAATAGGGAAGGGAAATCTTTCTATTCCACTAGGCACAGCTAGGTGTTGCAATGAATAGAGCATTGGACTTGGAGTCAGGAAGACCTGAGTTCAAATTCAGCCTCCAACAAGTCACTTAACCTCTGTTTGCATTGTTGTTGTGAGGGTCAAATGAAATATTTGTAAAGGGCATCTGTGCCCAGCACATAATAAGTGTTATATAAATATTAGCTATTATCCTTATTATTCCATGTCTCAGTATTCTGAGTCTTTTATCAGCAAGTACAGTGGCACCCTGTCCCTTTCTGCATGGTGGGAAGCCTGACAAAAAGAAGTCTAGGGACCATTTTGCTCCTAGATCCTGATGCCAAGTCAGTACACAGAGTGAAGAAGCCTTGAATGAGATCTGCTTTAGTCTTTTTTTGGAGAGTGGGTATAGTGCTCTGTGTGTTTGTCTGTATCAACCAGGATAAGTGCAGAGACAACTTTAACGAATATGTATTTTGCCAACCAAAAGATTTCACTGGCAAGGCTGAAATTGCCTTGGCCTAACAATGTAGTATATCTAGAATGGCATTTCATCAGGAATGCCCGTCTATGAGGAAAGCTCTGGTTTGGAACCACCTGAGTCACCTGCTGTTCTGTGTTCCCGACGCCAGCTCCTTCCTGTTCTGTGGTCATCCCCAGAACTTCCTGACCGCGAGGGACAGCACTTCAGAGGCCCTAACTAGCCATTTCAAGTAGAAAATCAATAATAATTACAGCAGAAAAGTTTGCTGGAGCATATACTACAAGCAGAATTTCAGTCAGAAGAGGGTCACGTTGCTTTAGAGTCTACTATGATCGGTTAGAAAATCCAGGGAGGGCACTATATCTAGGAATTTTTAAAAATTTATATTATGTATATATTTATATTATATTATAAATTTTAAATATTTATATTAAATTTATAGATTATATTATATATAAAATTTTTTATATTTATTTTTTTCTTAGAGTCCTCTGAAAGTGCCAACTTGCCAACATCCTATCTAAAGTGTGAAATCCAGACACTCCAGGTGGGGTCTGAGCAGAAAAGTCTCTGTGTCCTAATTTTGTTGTTGTTGTTTCAGTGGTATCTGATTCTTTATGACTCCATTTGGGGTTTTCTAGGCAAAGATACTGGAGTAGTTTGCCATTTCCTTATCCAACTTATTTTACAGATGAGGAAACTGAGGCAAACAGGGTTAAGTGACTTTTCCAGAGTCATACAGCTTGTAAGTGTCTGCGGCTGGATTTGAACTCAGATCTTTCTAATTCCACACCTGGCACTCTATCAGCTGCCCCATGGGCTAATTTGGGATTAGGGATATACCTTAACAATAGTATAGAACCTTTGGTACCCCATAGAATGTCTAACCCAGGTTCATGTGTCTCTGTGGGTTCACATCCACTCAAAACAATAGTTGACAAACCCCTACCCATATGTCTCTTTTTTCTCTAATCAGCCAGAAGTTACAATTAAATCAAATTTGATGGAACAGCATAGTAAGAATAGATGCAATAGAACATTTCCCCAAAAACACAGGCCCCTCTCTTTCACAAATGTGCCCCCTAATAGTAAAGAGAGTGAATAAGCATAGGGATCATGCAAGACGGGCCACACATGGTCGATGGGCAGCACACATAGGATGCTGCAGGATGTTGTCTTCTGGTAATGTTTTTGCATTACGCTTAATATGTCTGCTTCTTGTACAGTGTCTCTTCTAGGCATATTGCTCATTTGGGCTTCCTAGATCTGCTCCTTGCCAGGTATAATGGCATGAGTCTGTGCCTTGTTGGACTTTCAGTCACTCCCTGTTGTAGCTAGAGCATCTGTTTAGTCAAGCCTTTCTTGATCCTCCAACCGTGAGGGCACTCCTCCCACCCCTCAATTACCTTATATTTAATCATCTTGTATTTATTTTGTGTTTATTCTGTTTACAAATTTATGTATATGCCGTCTCTTACAGCGAAAGCCCCTTGAGAACAGGAATGGTTTCTTTTTTTTTATATTTTGTGTCTGTATGCCCAGCACCTAGTGTAGTATCTGACAAATTGGCATTAAAAAAAGTTCATTGATTGATTGATTAAAAATGGGACCCAACTTAATAGTACTTAGTGCTAGCAGAACAGGGCTCAATGCATCCCAGGCATCAGATTTGTAGGACACCTAGAAACTTCATTATGGCAAAAATAATTTGAAGATAAAAGTGTAAATAGACACATAAGTGAAGCTTACAAACCCTTATGCATTAGAATTCTTCATCTGAATGAGACATCATATTACTACTAGCTCCTCTGGTGGCAAATAGAAACATGTGCCCAGGCACATAAGTGCCAGAAGAGTCTCTGTCTCTCTGTCTCTCTCTCTGTCTCTCTCTCTTTTCCCCCTCTCTGTTCCTCTCTCCCCACCTCCTTCTCTCTGTGACTGTCTTTGTCTCTTTCCTCTTTCTCTCTCTTCTCTCCTCTCTTTCTATGTCTCTTCCCCACCAGCAAAGGCCACCCATACCAGGGGTTTGAAGCCTCTCAAAGCAGCTTTCCCAGTCTTTGGGGTCTTTCAGTTGCTGCCACTGTTGCTACCATTACATGTTTCCATTTCCTTCCCCCCTCCCTCTCTACTGCTTCCTCTGATTTGGGAGCCCATATTAAGTTACCCCCCCAGTTAGAGACCCTTCCTCTCTGACCTCTGCCTCTACTCTCTCCATTCATGCTGTCTCACCTGCACCAGTGGCATTTCCGCTTGGTAGATCCCTTTTCCTTCAAGGGTCAAATACAGTGTCTGTCTTCCTCCTTCCAGGCCCAGGAAGCACAACCACCCCTCACCCCTCCTGCTCCTGGCCAGGGACGCCAGCTGGCAACGGGCAAGGAAAAATAAACTCAACCTTTTTTGTTGTCCTTAATCTCCTCCGGCCAATGTTTTCCACAATTTGGCCTGCAGGAAAGTGGACCTGGAGGTCTGGTTAGTGTGGCAAGGAAGCAAAAAAGCTAACATTAAAAAAAAGATGCCCTTCTGGTTATCAGTCTTTAAACTCTGCCAGCAGCCTTTCAGGGCAAAGGGCAGGCCTAGGGGGGCAGGGTCCTGCAGAAAGGTGCTTTTTTAGCCAAGAAGAATAGAAGACTGAAAAGGTTGTTCTGTAATTAAAAGGAACCCTTTGCAAAGTCTATATTTCTAAAATAAAGTTTAGTTGTAAATTGGGGAAAAAAAAGTTTGTGAAGTTTTAGTTTCTTCAGTTTGTTTGATGCATAAAAATAATGTCCTTTATGATCGAAGACTCAATTAGTGTTTGCCTTTAAAAAAATTAATAAACAAAATTCCTTGAGCTTGTACAGTCCAATGTAATATGCTGCACATGCTTATAAAAAGGAAGTATGTCAGGCTCAGAGAATGGTGATGTTGGAGAGAGGGAAAGCTGAGAGGGGTGGGGACTCAGACTCCTTGGCTCAGGCTCCTCCCTCCACTGGTGCCAGCTTGGCAGGGTGGACCAGCCTCACCCTAAGATCTTCCTTCCCAACCTAGGGCTAAATCTGTGTGCACTAATCTTCCTGGGCACAGAAATTAATAAGTGTATTCATTTCTTAATTTATCACTTGTTCATCAGTGACTGCTTTCAAAAAGTCCTAAAAATGTTTT
The DNA here is from genome assembly GCA_028627135.1 of Pseudochirops cupreus. NCBI lineage: Eukaryota > Metazoa > Chordata > Mammalia > Diprotodontia > Pseudocheiridae > Pseudochirops > Pseudochirops cupreus. The sequence goes on along the minus strand of JAQQSU010014583.1, from coordinate 1,896 downwards.
GAATTTTATCTCATGTTCATAGCACAATGCTTATTTTGTTACTTTCATTTAGTAAATATAAAGGTTGGGTGCTGTACCTAAAAGTTCTCTGTATGCTAGGTAATGAATCATGTTTTCCCATTTATTAACAATAGTACTCACTTTTATGTAGTATTTTAAGGCTTACAAAAAACCCTTTCCTTGCAATAACTCTGAGAGGTAGATAGTACAAATATACCATCACCCCATTTTATATATGAGGAAACCAAGGCCAAGAAAAGTGAAATTGTAGTATCTACTATGTGAACTTGGACAAGTCATTTCTCTTTTCTGGGTCTTAGTTTTTTCATCCACAAATTAAAACAACTGGACTTGGGAGTCCAAGATCTCTTCCAAATTGAAAAGTTTATTATTTACTCAGGGTCATTGTAATGTTAATGGGCTTTAAGATCTTCCCCTCCCATTAACAGGTTTCACTTGGTGCTCATTAAGGGAAGCTTGCTTAGGGGAGGCTTACTTGTAGAAGGTTTTCATACCTTTTGCTGATTTCTAATTAGACACTAAGTCACAGGGCTGTGATGCCTTCTGGCTCTGAGAAGTGTATATATACTCTGAGTGAGTATTTTGCTTTGGGGGCTTGCTTATAAAAAGGATCTAGTGATTCCCTGAGAGATTCGAGTGAGTGGCTGTTTGTTCAGAGCTCCCCAACTCTCAGATGTAAAGGTTCTCTTGATCCAGGGATGTATGTAAAGTATATGGTTGATTCAGACAGTCAGAGTCCTGTTGGTCTTTATTTCTCTGCTTGTATTTTCTCTGAAGTTCAGTGTGCTGACTTTTCCCCTGAACTAGTGAATATCATTAAAAAAGATTGTTGACCCCTTGAACAACTATCTTTCCAAGTAAAGCAGATCTAAGAACCTGTGCTAGCAGCCATCCTGGGTATGCAGTGTGGTTGCCACTATAATCATATATAAGTAGTAAGGAATTGAATCTGGATCTTTTGACTCTAAAGTTTAATGCTTTTTCTAATATGCCACACTATCTCTTAGTGTTTTATATGCAAATAGGCTCCATTGCAATGCAGATGATTAATTTATAGATGTATCTTGCATTTATGTCGATATATATGTATGGGGAGATGGAGAGCTTATTTTGAACTAAATTAACTTCTGGAGGTATTAAACTAAGAATAAAGAAGATGATAATCATAAGAGGCAAAAGGGAGATTACATATACTAACAAGTTGTTGTTGTTGTTGTTGTTGTTGTTTTTAACACCGGCTACTCCTTTCTGAAATGTGCGGATCCCTTCCCTAATATAATTAAAAGGACAGCTCATTTGACTAAAAAATGGTCACCCAGAATCGTCTTTAAAAAGAAAGCTTGTTAAACTCTGCAGTCTCAAGACGAATTTTCAAGGAATGGGGCCTCTGGCAGCAAAGAAGAGAGTTAAATATGGACTCAAGAGAGAACTAGCCATGGCTATCAAAGGTTAGTTGTGAAGGGGATTGAATCCTGAGAGCCAAGTTGAGAAATCCAACCAGCAGAGACTCTGGGCTCCTCAAGGAGCAGTATGAGGACTCAGTGAGGAGAGGAAGGACATCAAAGTCCAGAGGTAGGATTTTTCTTAGCCACATGTTTCTTACATATCTGCCTCACTAATATTGTACTATTAGCTTGTGCCTTCTCCTCCTATGGATGGATGCTGTGTATATTTGCGAAAAAATATGTTCCAGTATGTGATTTGGTACATTCTTTCATGAGGCTGATAATTGTAATGCCAAGCAAAGGCAACTTCTAAGGTTCAGATTACCAGCATAGTAAACCCCATTTATTCAGCAAACATTCACAGAATAGAAAAAGTCAAAATACAGTGTCACTTGTTCCTTTAGCAAGTTCTCAATTCAATCCAGGTACT
>JAQQSU010014582.1:0-11385 GCA_028627135.1 Pseudochirops cupreus | reverse complement strand
GATCCAGGCAAGTTAAAGCAAGAGCAATTACCCTCTGAATGTCTGCTTGGCCGCCCTATGATATGTAGGCCAGGAGCCATGTGGAAATGACTGCAGAGCCACCACACCTCCACAACTTCTAGCTCTGGAGGCAGGACTGCTCCTCCATCTGCCCCAGTTCCAACAGAGTTCTACACTGACCTCTTACTTTTTCTTCAGCATTTATAGGTTGATAATTCTGGAAACTGCCACTGCTGCTGGTGATGCACTCTCCTGAAGTCTGCTGCAGCTACTGGTCAGGGCCACCCTGAGGCTAAAACCACTGACTCACACAGGGCTGGGCTTGGCTCCCAGTGCACTGTGGTGTATCCTTCCTTTCTGCCTCTGGGCTGCCTTCCACAGGAGATTTGTTTCTCTCTGTCACTTTGTGGGTTCTGTAGCTCTAAAATTTGTTCTGAGTCATATTTCATGGGAATTTGAGGTGGTTATGGGGGGAGCCACAGAGTTTTCCTGCTTCTACACTACCATCTTGGCTCTGCTCCCTCTGTGATTAAATATTAATGATAACTATGCAAAGAGTAAGCAATAGCACTAGAAACTCATCTCCTTAAAGTTATCAACATAGAACCATGAAAGTACGTAGTACTATTTCTGCCTCTGGAGACCCAATATGCCAGTACCAGAACAAGTTGTGGGACTGGCCCCAGATGGGTATGCTGCATGATATTTAATATTAGTAAACATTTACTTTAAAAACAAACAAGTGGCCTACTGGCGCACATCTAGACATACATTTCTCTAAGTAAAACAAATATGACTATTAATGCAATATCAACAGATCAGTCAGCCTTCCCTGAACTGAAACATTAAATATCAGGTTTCTTACACATCAGCTTTCAGGTTCCTTCTGTAGTTTCCAAAGTAGCCCTACCAGACTCCTTCAAGACTAAGTCAATAATCACTTATTATCATTTATCACTTATGTGCTGGGGGTACCAAGAAAGGCAAAAGATAGTCCCTGCCCTCAGGAACTTCACAATCTATTGCGAGAAGACAATACATAAAAAGAAGCTGAAAAGTGGGGGCGTAGGGAGAAGGGTATATGATGAACATTTGCAGTCAGATGGGAGATGAGGTGTCAGTACTGGGCCTCCTCATTAGCACAATATCTGGGAACAATCCTCTGATGTCTACCATCCACCTCACCAATCAGAAAGAGGAAGGAGGGAGTCCCAGGGTCAAGGAGGACTCATGGGCAATGAGTGACTAAAGACAATAGTGAGGTACAGAAGATCATCTAGTGAGTAGACAACCCCCAGAGCCTTCACAAAAATCACAGAATCCCAGTGTTGGAAGGGACCTCACAAGTCAGCTAGTCAACAGTTTTTGCTTAACAACCATCACTGAGGGGAAATTCTCCTCCTAAAACCATCCATTCCAGTCCTGGATAGCTCAGAATTCTAGGTGGTGTTTCTTTCTGTCAAACTGTTACTTATTGCTCCTGATTCTGTTATTTTCCATGTTTCAAAGCACAAAGCCACAAAGAATAAAAACATGCCTGACTTGTAATACTGACTCTTCAACATTAGCAACATTTCAGCAAGGCAATGAGTAATACAATCAATGTATCTTATATTCAAAGACATAGGGACAGATTTACTATTTTACCACCAAATATGGATAAAGACAAGTTGGTCACTCCTGAAAACCTGCCTCATAGCTGATATGCTAATCAAAGTTTGTGCTCCCTATCAAGTAAACCCAAATAAATCTGAGTAGTGAAAGGGGGTAAGGACATCTTTGTTGAATCAGTGGGGATGGGAACAATGAGGAATTTCCTTTTCCAAGGCCCCAGACATTTGATTCAACAAAGTGTTCTCAATTCCCTCCATGGCAAGCTATGTTTGGGTATTGGCTCCTGCTTCCACTAGAACCCAGAACTGCTTCTGGACTAATAGTCTTTACTGGAGCTTATCAATGATACGTTTAATCTGTTCTCTACTGCTTTCCACTGTTTCTCCCCTCCCCATGGAGATACTGACTGCTGAAAGCCCAGATTTGACTGAATGTTTGACAGTCTTTACAATTTCACATTTCCTGGTTTTTCACCATTTGTCCAGCCTTACCTCCTTCTTTTTATCTTCTTTCTGCTATGGTGTCCTCCTGGTTCTTGTCTGCCTACCTAACGTATGAGTCATTGCATGCCCAGACCTTTATTCTTCATGTCTGCCCTGATTTCACCTTCCCTTCCCAATCCTGATTATTTCTTGCCTATTATGACCTCTGCCATCACCTGAGCTATCTGCTTTCTCTAACTCCTCACTTAATACAATCCAGCTAGCCAGGTCTAGTTGGGCAGCTCATGGTTCTCCCTCTCCCCTTACCTTAGCGTGTTCTGCCTAGGCTGAAAGTTACCTAGTTAATTTAGGGTTTACTGACTGATAATTCACTCTGGATCTCACAGAATGAACAACAGCAGGTCCCTGCCTTAAGCACCACTTAATGGTTATTTTGGGGGCTCTCTTGGCTAAGAGTGAATGTAAATAGTAATTGCTTCTCTTCTAGGTCAGCAACCCCAAGGGTTTTCCCCTCCCAGTTTTTTTTTTTCATTAAAGGGATCATCTTTGACTCACTTCTTCAAGAGGCCTATTCACTGAATGGGCATTGCCTCACTCAAAGTGAGAACCTGGAAAGACCTTAGCTTAAAAGGGTCAAGGTCTCCCACTGCATCCTGGGACATCTCCAGTCATCCTGATCAATATCTGGCCACTGGACCCAGATGACTCCAGAGGAAAAAGTGAGGCTGGTGACTTTGTACAGCCCTCCTTCACTCAAAGTCAACTTCAAATCATGTCATCATCTCCCTGATGTCATGGCCCCCTTCTGAGAATGAAGGACAAACAACACAACCTGCTGCCACATACATGCTGTTATGACATGGTTAAATGATGTTTTTTTTATACAAAGAGTTTATTAAGAGTAAACTTAACATGTCTAGAGAAATTAAATATATCAGCATCACAACTGAGCATACTATTCAACTATGAAACTATGGTAATTTATAGGAATTGCATTGTTACTAAGAATAGAGTGACTCGATACATCTGATTCTTAACAGCTGCTTCTCAAAAAATGAGTTTTATATATTGAAGAAGGACTTATCACTCAAGTAAGCATAGTACCATTTAGTACCTAACTGCTTACAAAGGAATAACAAACACTGGGAAAAACATGACTGTATATGAATACAATGAGTGCTTTTCTATGAAAGGCTAAAGCACCTTGAGAGAAATTAGGGTGGACTTAAAATTTAATACAGTCTATTTCATATCTATTCCTTTTTGATTTGTTATTCATAGGAATATGTATTTGCATGAGAATCCCAAAGGACAGCAAATCAATCCTGGCAATGCTACCAAATAACTGAGCAATTCATTTAAAATTGGTATTTGTTAGATTCATTTAATTGAATTATTATTTTTAAATTAATTGTTGTTGGTTGAGACTCAGTTTGCTTGTATTTGTTACGACAGATGCTTGTGTTTTTTGCCTGGTAACATGAGAAAAACTGGAGAACAAGGAAAAGGGAATAACAGAACAAAGAGTAGAATTAGTAAATTGCAGACATGAATAAGTATATATTTTGCTGGACACATAAAATTTGGGGGACTAATAGTTTTTAAGCTATAAATTCATTTTTCATAGTATTTATATAGAAACTTTAACATTTTGGCATACATAAATAATTACACATATCTACCCTTTGAAATTGATCATTATTAATAGTCAATTTTAACAATGGAGAGAATGAGATTACAAAGACACTAAATGATTTTTTTTCCCAAAAAAGACAAATATAAGAAATGAAATTAAAAATCTCAGGTTCATTCTACATTAGCAAAATGGGAACATGTTATTCCACTTTATTAACAGGGCCATTTAAAGGATGCTAAACACAAAGGTACATTAAAATCACTGCCACATTACATTTGGCACACTAAGGCTTGCAATGGATATACATGCTAGAATTGTTGCTAGTAAAATCCGTTGGGTACAGTGCATATAGTTCCCTCCTACATAGGATCAGATTAGTATAAATAATTCCCTGGTGTCCCTTTGAAGCAATGAAGAAATCTGCCAAGAGGATCTACATGAAAAATGAAACAACCTAGGACTACCTGGTAGAGCAACTGTAAACAGGGATCTGATTTACCTGAGTTCTGGAATGAAAGCTGCAAGGGACGGGCTCATCCAATTTAACCCCTTCATTTTACACACAAAGGGTTCAAAGTCCAGAAAAATGCAGTAATTTGCCCAAAGCTCATATAGCTAGTAGGTGGTAGTGCTAGGAATTCAGATCCTCTGAATTCAAATTCATTATTTATTCCACAATATCTTTGCAGCAAGGCTTAAATTTCATTTGGGCTACTTCCATGTATAGGACATATATAAAATATAGGGTATTCTAGCATATTTCTGAAGCACAGTGATACAGGATATAGTATAGATACAATTTATACTTTAAGTCTAAAATAAATAAACTATATTCATAAATTAGAAACTTTGGGATCCAGTGTTTTCAGCATTGGTAAGACAATTCCACATTGTAATACTTGATTAAAAAGATGACTCAGCATTCTTTTTTTAAAATAAATGTATTTTATTTGTGCAAAATGATGAAAACATTTTAATTTTTAAAATTTATTAAATTGTCAAGAAGCATAAAATAACGGTACTTTAGCATTTCCTTGCTCCATACAACATGCTGCTGTTGCATGGAAGGCAGTGAGTTCCAATGTAGGGATTATATGTTCCAGGATTACAGATCACTGTAAATAAAGAAAAAGATAATAAATACAGTGTCTCTAAAAGGCCATCTGTGTTATAACCTTAATAAAGTGACACATTCTCCAACATTTGAATCCAGTAACAAACAAAGGAGTTTGTGTTAGTTTCACATTTATATGAAGGCTCAATATTTCATTTCATAGATTGGAAGAAATCTTAACTGTTAATGAGGTCAGGTGTTGGCAGCATTACCCTGTAGAACAGGTGCCTATAAACCATAGCCTATCAAGAAAAGTTATACTGAAGTTCACAGGAGGATGGTAAATTATGAGCAGCTTAAACTAGGAAAACTCCTGCTGATATCAATAGGAATAATATATGAAACCTTTAGAATCAAGTTCTTAAGTGTTATCTTGAAAAAGGAAGGATAAAATCATCAAAGATAAGTACAACAGACTCTGCACTTGTAGAGGTCCTTACAAGTCTAAGTAGAAAGCTTCTCTATAAGAAAAGAGTTCCTTGACTAAGGAGAAGGGAAAGGGGGTGAGATAGATTATGAAATGGCAGGCTTAAGTGGCTGGTTTTGCCCAACTAAGCCTTCATACTCTGATTCCCAGATCAATATTATCAGATACATAGGCTAAAACAATGTGAGGGTCCATTCTTCAAAAGTCCTATTTTCTTCATCTTGTCTGCTATCAAGTCTTACTAATGGCAGACCCATTATCTCATGGGGTAGGCCTCTTTGGAGACAACACTGATGCTCATAACCAACTGCCACTAACCCAAGTATCTTTAGTTAAATGTGCTTAGTAGGCCTCTTTCCTCATTCACTACCTTCACCCTCCCCACTTCTATTGAAAATACTTTCATTACTTTGTACAGATTTTATATTCATTACCCTGTATTGTACATACATACACACACACACACACACACACACACACATACACACACACTAAATCTCCTTGACGGCAAGAACTAATTCACTTTTATTCTTATGCCCAGTATCTACAACAGTGTCTTGAATGTAGCAAGTGTTTAATACATGTTTCTTTGAATTGATGTTCTATGGTGGAAGGCCAGTAAAAGTTACCTGTGACTAAAATAGCTCTAAGGTCCACATTGGTGCAGAAGTACAAATCCTGCAAAGGTTTTGTTGGCATGTATATGTGTTTAAGTACACATGTGCAAGGCAGGAGTGTAGGAAATTTGGTTACATTAAAAGACAAAGTTGAAAGTGGCATAAATCTAATGTAGTGCTATAAATGTATAAGTTCACTGCATGTTATATCCTGGGAGATACGAATTGACAACATTTTTAATCATGATAAAAATGCAATCTATTGATTGATTATCTACATGCAAAGAGCCGTGGAAGACAGAAAGGAGTATAGACATGAGAGACTTATATTAATGAATTTTGATTCTAATTGTGATGAAAAGACATAAGCACATAAAATGATCACTTAAAATTTGAAGCAGTATTTCACTGACAAGTGGTTTATAAAAAGACAACAAGTTTTCTAAGACTTAGAGGAAAGAGAAAGTTCTTTCAGGTTGGAGCAGAAAAGGAAAATTTTATTAAGGTGAAAGATAGCTAGGATATAGGTAGATGGAAAAGGCTTTTTTTCTTCTTTTGAGGAAGCACATTGTACAGGGCAAATAGCATGCATACATCTGGGTGGATGGGTATGGATAAAATGTGTTGAGTAGCCAAAAAGCAGACAATGTAGTTGAAACAAAGGATTTCTGATGAGGGAATGTGATGGGAAGAGAACAAAGGACAAGTAAACAAGGAGAGCTCAGAGAGAAGCAAGACACTGTAGTGTTTCAATAGGCAAGAAAGAAAAGAGTTTCAGGTGATGATTAATAATGTCAAATGTTGCAGAGTTTAAGGAGAATTAGAATTGAGCACAGACTCCTGGATTAGATAATTCAAAGGCCACTCACTGGTCTGTGAGAGTGCAGAAACCAATTTACAGAAATCATACACCTCAAGCTGGACCTTAAAAGCCATCTAATTCAACCCCATTTTAGAAATGAGGAAACTGAAGCCTATGGTCTGGAGAGTGAGGGGTTTAAATGCCAGTAACCCAATACGAATACCCGTCCTTGGATTCCCAAACAAGTCGTTTACCTGATGTTCTGATATGCCACATCTGATGATGCTCAGCACCACTCTGTTCTGAATGGCTAAGGAAAGTCATTCTGTGAACACAAGTATGATGTCTGCTCCTGGTTTCATAGGTACCAGGACACTCTGTCTATCCAGAATCCAAGAAAATTGCCACAAAACCAAAAGTTACAGGTATAAATGACAAGTCAGAGGCTATTCATGGTGTGATCTTTCAATTTTATTCCTCCCCCCAACAAGCACTCTAGAAGTTGACTGTAATGTTGAGTCCCATGTTACTATAATAAACACTTCTTCCATATGACTGACACTTTTAAAAACAATTTCACACATATGATCACATGTTGGTATCCTCGCAAGCACCTTGTGAAGTAGCTAGGGTAGGTGGTGTCTTTCTCATATTGCAGGTCAGTTAAGAGAGGCCCAGAGACATTTGAGGTCACCTGGGTACTTAATGCTGGAGTCCAGGTTTATGTTTTAGCTTTTCTTCTATTGCTCCTTTTATTACATTATGCTGCCTCTCAAACAACCTGATAAGAGTAATCTCTGGCCTTCCCACACAACTGATCTGAGTAAAAAAAATAATTTCATAAATTGGAGGAGAGGATGAAAAATAGTATCAAAGGGAGCAAGTGTGGAGGTAAAGGTTATAGGTTGTTTGTTGTTTTTTTTAAGGTGTGTGTGTGGGGGGAGTATGAATAGGCATTTGCAGAAACTCAACATCAACGAGACCTGTAGAACATAGAAGGCCAAAACTTACCCTAGAATAAGAGATCTGAGAATTATGTACAACTGAATAGTGCTGAAATGAAGTCATGAATATAGATAATTTACTAGAAAGTGAAACAGAACCGTATCTAAACGGGGAAGAGGGTCAAATAAAGATTTATTACCAAGACATCAGAAACGTGTACGCACTTTTAGTCAGTGAGAACCTAGATGCAGAATTGACTATGTTGCAATGAGGGAACAATTTTAGTAGAAAGCAGAAAGGTCACTGAGGTTGAGGAGATAGGATCAACAGCACAGGTGGAAGAGCGATCCTTGGAAAGCAGGAAAAACCTATCTTCCTCAGAGCACCAAAGATGCTGTGAGATGGCTAGTGACGAATGAATAGTCTGAGATGAACAATGAGGAGTACTGAGGGTATAGTCTCTTTGCTCTTCCTAAAATAGGAAAGTCATGTTCCAAATGACAGATGGGGTTTGAGCCTTGAGGGAAGGAATAAAGGTTTGGAACAGATGCTTTCAGGGATGGGTTAAAGGATCAATGAGAAATCGAAGGTGGAGGAAAGTAGTATTTCTGCAACCCAAGATGAGCAGAGAAAAGAAACGATGTGGTGAAATCACTCTGTGTACTTGGGTTGCAACTCTGAATTCGGATGTAACATGTATAATTTTCCTGGTTGGTGCTATGACATATGAATGATGTGAGAAGAGCATGATAATGGGGCACAGTTTGAAGAGTTGGTTCTTTCACAGAATGTCAGTGAAGTTGTACAAGTGCTACTGGAGAAGAGAATGGGAGTGAAAAGTTTGCATTAAGGCTAGAGGCAGCATAGACAAAATGTGGCTCCAAAAAAGAGAGCCAAAGGCTCTCAGCATGTGTGGCCATGACTAGGCTTAGAGCTTCCAACAAACAAAGGGGATGGGTTGGGAGAGCCAATAAGTCTGGATCAAACGTTTTATGACTGATATTGGATTCCTGGAATAGGATCACCAGTTAAGGAACTGAAATTACTGTGAGATTATAAATTGTGAATTTTGTAGATTTTTAGCTTTCCCCTGACAACTAGAAAAAGTATGCAAAGACTTCTGGGTCATATGATTAAAAAGCAGAGCGCTAGATATTTTCTCTAATCCTGTCACATCTCAAACTTTTCCAATACAGAAATTATGCACCAAAGATAAAGCAACTTCAGCTGCTCCATGATTTAGGACACCTAGAATCCAAAAGAAGTCCAAAAGGTAAAGCAAAACAAACCCACGAACTGATTACAACATTGAGCTCACCAGGCACACCTCCCTTACCTCCTGAGCTACTGGCTGTGAGGCTGCACTTAGCTGACCCAAGGACAAGGATCCACATAAAGGTTCCCAACAAAACTGATGCCATATTCTGGTTCCCCCTCCCTCTCAGCTTCAAGTTGCAGAATTTTACTCGTCCTTGACAGCCAGACAACATTGTAGCAGCTTTCCAGGGTAGAAGTTGGGGGAGGGGAGGGAAGAAGAAGGCAGGGAACAGGAAGAAGGGAGGGGAGAGGAAGAAAGGAGGAAGAGGGGATGGAAAAAGAAAGAGAAAGCAGTCTAGTCTGTGTTACAAAAGATCTTTTCAGGAAAGCCAGGAAAAAAGGAGAGAAAGAGGCAGGACAAATGTCTTGGCTTGAAATAGAGCTTGACATCCCACCAATCCTTCTCCCAGAGCCTCAAATATTAGAACTACAGAAATCAACCCTGTGGCACCAGCAAAATAGCAGGTCTCTAAATTTCTGGTGCCAGGTCAGACTACTTAGTAAAGAGGGAAGGGGGCAAGTTCTATAACCCTACAAGTCATTGAGACAGAGCCCCAGGTTCCTGAACCATGAACTGATCATAGTGGGAAGAGGCTGACATAATATGAGATCCAGAGCCCAAGGAAACCACCATCAGAGGATTGAGAGGCAGACAGTGAATGGTAAAGGAAAATAAAGAGGAAAACACCTGAAATTACCAACATCTCAGAAAGAAGAAAACTCAAAGCCCTTGAACATAAGTAGAAAAATCATCAGGGAAGATATTAACAAGAGAAGGAAATATGGCCGCCAAATCTAATAAACGAGTTCAGGCAACTGTGAATAAACACTGAAAAACGAGGGCAAACGATCTCACACTTCAGGAAAACACAGCACCCTATGTAATTTGAGGAGAACACGGAAGCACAACACACTGTTTCTCAGTGATATAAAAGGAAAATGAGAATTATGAAAGCAGAATATATGGTGTACGAGCCAAAAATAATAGGCAGAATAGAAAAACTGCAATCTACAATGACAAGCCCCATCACCAACAAAACAGAATAATTGATTGGGAATGCAAATACAGAGAAATGAAGGACAATCTAGATTCTAGAAGAAGAGAAGAGAACACAGCAACATTAAAACACATTATGCTTACTGGGTAACCAAAATATGCAAACCTCAAAGACAGGATACATAGAGACAACCTAAAGATTACAGGTCTTCCAGAAGAACTCTACAGGAAAAAAAAAATAACCATAACACCAAATGAAGGAAATAATGAGGGAGAAGAGCCCAGCGCATATGAAAATAGAATTGTCAACTGAAAGAATTTACAGATCGCCTCCAGAAAAATATCCAAAACCGCAAACTCCAAGACACAAAGTTGTTAGATGCAACAAGGCAATTCAGAAACAAGCTCTGCAAGCAATCAGGAGAGAGACAATTAAACACAAGGGAAAGGAGATTCAAGTAACACAAACCTGTCTGCACCCATTAGAACACGTAAGAAGGGAAGGCAGAGGCAGGGATTCACCTAAGTTCTCCCAAACTCCTCTCCTAATAACTTTAAAACAACACCTCAAAACAAATTTTGGAGCGACAGAACCAACAACAAAAAAATAAAACAACTCGAAAGGTCGTGTAGGCAAATGAATGGCAGCCACAGGCTTCTGAAGCTCTTTGTCCACAGACAGTACAGGGGACGCACAGCTGGCCAGAAGGAGATTATAAAAAACCTTTTGCTGGTACTGGGTAAAGGACTTGTTGCATTGCCCGTATCTGGTTCCAGGCCAGAAGGGAGTACGTTTAGCTGCTCACAGAGCAGAGCATGGGCCAGGAGATCAGTGATGACGCTTCTCCTTAGATCACACCACCGAGGAAGAAGTGAAAACTTAGGGAACCCCAGAACTAGCTATAAAACCAGCAGCATGGAAATCCTGAAACTTGGGACAGGGCTCCCCTCTCTGGGGAGCAGAACTGATCTTTAACACAAAGTTAAAAGTCAAGAAATAAGCTGGGGAAAGGAGAAAATAACAAAAAAAACCTGGTCATAGAAAGTTACTACGGTGATAGAGAATAACAAAACAAAACTCAGAAGAAGAAAACAAAATCAAAACAGATACTTCTAAAGTCTCTAAGAAAAATATGAATTGGCCTCAGGACTAAAAAAAAAATCCTAGAAAAGCTCAAAAAGGATTTTAAAAATCAAATAAAAGAGATAGTGGAAAAATTGGGAAAAGAAATGAGTGATGCAAGAAAATCATGAAAAAAAGTCAACAGCTTGGTAAAGGAGGCCCAAAAAAATTGAAGAAAATAACCCATTAAGAAACAGAATAGGCCAAATGGTATTTTAAAAATAATAAAGGGCAGAGAAGAGCAACTTAAAAATCAGAAGTGGCCAAATGGAAAATTATGTACAAAAATTCACTAAAGTAAAGAACTCCTTAAAAATGGAAAAGTAGGTACAAAAGCACATTAAAAAAAA
>JAQQSU010014581.1:0-11385 GCA_028627135.1 Pseudochirops cupreus | reverse complement strand
AGAACCAGGAAAAACTTGTACACAATCATAGACACACCGTACATATGATGACCAACCTTGATAAACTGGACTATCCTCAACAACACACAGCAAAAGATAACTCTAAAAGCCTCAGGATGGAAGGAGATATCTAAACTCAGAGAAAGATATAGAAAGACTATAGTTTAAATGGAGGCTGAAGCAAAATACGCTATCTTTCTCTTTCAAAAAGAAAAAAAGGAATCCTTTTCAAGCAAACTAAATAATTATAGTTTCAGTTATGATCATTTAAAATCTTATGTTTGTGTATTTAAGTCCTTGGGGTTTTTTGTTGCTTTGTTCCTGTTTTGTTTTGTTTTGCCTTTTGCTTCAAGTTACCAAATTTAAAAAAAAATAATATTTTTTAAAAAGGAAAAAGACGTGGCTATTATTGAGACAGTTCTTCCAAATGTTCACCTAATCTGCCTCCCCTGATGTTCCTCTGGTTTTCTTAGTTTTGTTCTCCAGGGCAGAGGGGAAGGGAAGGGGGCCACAATTTCTCTACCTCCTGACAATCCTTCAAGGATTCAGCCATTAGAAAGGGAGGGACAGAAACTTAGATTTAGTCTGCTCTTTCTCTTGAGATTATCATTGTGAAGACTTCCCAGCAGAGGGCGCTCGATCTCCACTAACTTTCTCTGACATTGTCGAGCCAGAGAAGGATGCTGAGGGACAATGAGCCTGCAGATGAGAGAATGTACCAAGAAGAGGGGCTGGCCTTAGCTTTGGATGTTTAAAGCCTAAAGGAATGTGAAAGGAATTCACAGTATGCCCTTGCAGGGCAGGATCTTGGAGATCCAAAATAGGCCCCTAAAACAGTCTTCCAATCCAATAAATATTTATTAAGTGCCTACTATTTGCCAGGCACTGTTGCTAAGTGCTGAGGATAGAATTAATAAAAATAACGATGATTCTGCCCTCAAGGAGCTTACTTGGGAGGAGGGAAGACAACACCCAAAAGGAGACAAGAAAGCATGGGAGGGTGGACACTAAGAGGTACCTAGCAGAGAGGCATCTTGTTCCATGAAGTTGAAACCAGGCAGAGCAGCAGATGCAAAGTGGAATGAGCTGAGAGTATAGTTTCTGCCCTCTTATAAAGGAAGGCATTGGGAGGAGTTGGAGGGATCATATATTTAGAGCTGGAAGGTGCCTTAGAGGCCATCTAGCCCAACTATCTCAACTACCATCTAGCCCAACTACTGGAAATCTGAGGACTGAAGAGAGTAAATTACCTGACCAAAGTCACAGATAGTGAACAGTAGAGCTGGGATACAAAACCAACTCCTTTAACTTGGAATCAGGACCTCTTTTCACTACATTAGGCTATTTCATGGGACCTCAGAACATAGAATGTCAGAGTTGGAAAGAGACCCCAGAACATAGACTGTCAAAATTGAGACATACCTTAGAGATCAGTCCCCTTCATTGTACCCAGTAGGGAAATACAGCCCAGACACTAATCCAAGATGGGCTTTGCTCTGGCATTGCAGGTTCTAAACTCCTATAAGATTCTATAAAGGTGACTCCTTTAAATGCCAACCTGTTCTGTATTTCAAACACTTTACAAAGAAAACTACCAGATGGCTAAAAACACCAGTAGTCCTCATTGTTATGGTGCTTTTAAGGTTTACAAAGCCTTCTAAAAGAAAACAAGAGCCCAATGAGATTGTTGTGTACTTGTTTTACAAAGGAAGAAAATTAATTGACCCAGCCAAGTATTAAGTGTCAGAGCTGGGGCTTGGACCAGTCTTTTTCCCGGTGTGTGAAGCTATTTCCCTAGGTAGAATACACACTGATCTCATTGCCTTTGCATAGAGCATATCAAGTATGATTTGAGCTTTTTATGCCATTCTTATCAACACTGATGCCAGATAAGCTATCAGTCAGTCAAAATGTTTCTTAAGTGCCTACTATATGCCAGGTTCTAAATTAAGTACTGAGGATACAAATACAAAAGAGACAGTCCCTGTCCTCAAGGAACAGAAAGACAATGCAGAAAAGGGAGTTAAAAAAAGGGTTTGGGGGAAGCTACCTAGAGTGAGAGCATGATGGAGTACAGGTAGGTGAACTTTGTGGGCATAGTGATATAGTGATGATCCTGAGAGCTACTGAAAAAAGTGGCTCTATATGCCTCTACATTGAATGATCCTAGATGGTTTGTTTCATTCATTCATTCGTTTGTTAGTTTATTGAGCAGGCCTCTAATATACCTAGGAGCCTATGCTGGGCTCTATAAGGGTACACAAAGAGGAATGAGACACAGCTCTTATCCTCATGGAACTTGCAGTCTAGTAGGATTAATGCCACATAGACAAATCATCTAAATATTGTTAGAATATAATAATCTGGAACTGATAGGGAAAGATCAAGACAGAAAAAAAGGATTTTCCAGCTATTTTGGGGAAGGGGAAGAAGAGAAGTCACAAAGTTTAGGATATATGCATGGCATTGAGATGGGAAGGTAATAACATGATGGAGAGAAGGTAAACCTGCTTCTCTTTTATTCTAACAATTCAAATTATCCCACAGTGGAATAGGCTGCCTATAAAGATTGTGCATCCCCTTGCCCTAGAGACTTTCCTATGGCAAGATCATAACACCCTTCATTTATTAGTGACCATCTTCTAGACACTTATCAGTGTTCTTCCTGAACTGGTTCCTACAATGGAAGACAATACTTCAAATGAGTACAATAGGGCTATGATGCTTCTAAACCCTAATGCAGCCTTAACCCAGTGTCCCAGCGCTTAGCACAGTGCCTGCTTTGTAATTAGTGTTTAATAAATGTGTATCGACTGACTGGCTGGCTGCCATCCCAAACTGTTAACATATTATTCTTATAGTCCAATAAAACTCCCAGATAATTTTGAAAATAATTGCTGTCAAGTCATGCCTAGTAAAACTGATTCTTTTTTTAACCCAAGAATAAAACTTTACAGTTATCCCTAGTGAGTTTAATCTTATTAGATTTCTCCCAATGTTCTAACTTCTCAAGATACTTTTTAATCCTAATTGTTGTCCTACATATTGACCATTCTTCCCAACTTTGTACCCTCCACAAATTTGCTAAGTATGCCACCTATTCCTTTACATCATTAAGTAAGTCATTGATTTAGAAAATGTGTAACCTCAGAAAGCTAAGGATAGATACCTAAGGCATTGTACCAAGTAATGACTTCCTTCTTAACTGATATTGAACTATTCACAACTAGCCTTTGAATCCAGCCAAATCAACTGGTCTTAAGTTCACTCAGCCTGTATTAATGTTTAGTTTAGATCTCTCTATCATGTTTCTAAAGGAAAAGGGATTTTATCAAACATTTTGCTAAAAACAGAGATAAATTCTATTTACAGTATTTCCACCATCTCCCAATCTGGTAATTTCATAAAAAAAAAAGAACTGAACTAAGTTTGGCATGACCTGGTCTTGAAGAAACCTCTTTGTGATCACTGCTTCCTTATTAATTAAGCATTAATTCCTTTAAGACTATGTTCTAGAATTGTATCCTGAATGAAAGTCAAAGTCTCTGGCCTATGGTTGGCAGACTCCATTCTTGTCCCCTTTACATGTGTGCCCTTTTCCATTCTTTGCCATCTTTCAAAAACTCATTAATAGTGATTTCTGCCAGTCACATCTCCCCATTCTTTCAGCAGCCTAGATAGAATTCGCTTGAGCTTCATGATTTTAACTGATCAGGCACAGATGGCTTTCTTTAATGATCTTGGGTGTCAATTCTCCATTCTTCCTTTTTGTTCTGTCTTTTCCAATCCAAAGATCATTCACCTTGCCAAGGAAAGCAGAGCCAAAATAAAAGAGAAGCAGGTTTACCTTTGCTCTATCATGTTATTACCTTCCCATCTCAATGCCATGCAGGTATCCTAAAGTTTGTGACTTCTCTTCTTCCCCTCCACCCTCACCAAATAGCTAGAAAATCCTTTCTTTTTCTGCCTTGATCTTTCCCTATCAGTTCCAGATCATTAGGAACTTCCTGGCTTATTACATTGTTCTCACAGGCCAACACCATGATTTTACTTTCACTCTCCATTAACCATCTTTATTTCTATCTTCTGTATGTGCTATTCAAAAATATATGTTGACTATTTAGGTCTCCATGCATCCACATTGGCCTCTTTAGACAATTTCCCCTTTTCCCCTCATCATGTTATTTCTCTTTATGTCAACAAAATTCCATCCTTGAGAACTTCTCACCCTGGGCTGACTTCCCTCATAAAATTTTTGGCTATGAGATCTTACCTGTACGTTCCCCTAACCCTTTGAAATCTGCTCTCAATGGATCAATCAAATGTTTATTACACCTCTGCTATGTGTCAGACATTGTGCTAAGCTCAGAGAATATAAAGGAAAAAAATGGTCCCTCCCTCAAGGAGCTTACATTTAACAACATGCACATATGTAGGGATGTACAAATACATACAAGGAGACAGGATGGTGGTGATGGAATTGTACTAGGAGCTAGAAGAGTGAGCAAAGACTTCCTGTAGAAGATGGTACTTGAAATGTTTAAAAAATTATTATTATTATTATTATTATTATTATTACATGCAACTAGAAAATAAGATATACAGGCACTGGGAAATGGAGATCCATCTTACCCTACTGGAAAGTCAAAGAGGGGATGGAGGAGGATACGGGAGAGAGCAGATTGGGGGAGGGGGTATTCAATGGGACCACTGTTTTGGGGTGGTGGGTAGGGAAAAGACGGGGAGAAAATTTGTAACTCAAAATCTTGTGGAAATGAATGTTGTAATCTAAAAATAAACATAAAATTTAATTTTTAAAAAAACTTAAAAGAAAAGAAGATGGTACTTGAGGTAAGTCTTGATGGATACTAGAGATTCTAAGAGGTGTAAGTGAAGTGAGCATGTGTTCTAGCCATGGGGAATGACTAGTGCCAACGCACAGAGATGGCAGCTGCAGTGCTGAAGAGTACTTCTCATACTATTTCAACTCAATGAGCATTTATAAAATATCTCCTCATACTAGTCACTGAGGAGACAAAGAGAAAAGCGAAACAGTCCTTGCCCTCAAGGAACTTGCATTCTAGGATAACAAGCCCATTTTTCTGTTCCTTCACTATTACAAATTCTAAGATACAATGGTTACATCTTCAAGCCTTTCAAACATAGAAACTAGTTCCTCTTAGCTGGTGTGAATCAGATGCAACACAGAATTTCCCTTTTTTCATTTTTCCATTTTTAAAGGATGAAATTATCATTAAGGCAAATAAAAAAAATATTAGCTGTTATACTTTGGGTAGAGTAGGGGAAGGGAGGGATGAAGAAAAGAAAGAGGGAAGGGAAGAGAGTGAAAGGAGAGGGAGAGAGGCAGAAAGGAAGGAGAAGAAGAGGGAGAATAAACTACAGACAACCTGAGAGAGAGGGAGACAGACAGAGAGGATGAGACAAAGGGAGGGACCATCCGGACGACTGAAGGCCCCATGGCTATCATAGCTTCCCTTCATGGCTTGTGATTGGTTTCCTGCACTCCTCATCTATTTCCTCTGGCTATTCAGGTGGTCTGTAGTATCCTCCAATGACATCATTTCTGGCTTTAGACCTGTCAATCTTCCCCCGAAACTTTCCATTATGTTTCCTTTTCCATGCCCCTATTCCTGAGTTTCTTCGTATGGATTTAACTTCTTAACATAAAATCTTCTACCCTCTCTTCTTTTAACCATTTCATTCTATCAAGTCTCAATGTTACATATGAGGTCAGTTTTGACTCCTTGCCTTAGAATCCCAAGTTCACTTTGAGCATATGTGTACAAACATCTTGGGGCCGCTAGGTGGCAGAGTGGATAGAGTGCCCGCCCTGAAGTCAGAAAGATCAACCTTCCTGAATTCAAATATGACTTAAGATACATTTTAGCTGTGTGACCCTGGGCAAGTCACTTTACCCTTTTTGCTTCAGTTTCCTCATCTGTAAAATGAGCTGGTTGATTGTTACGCATGATATATTTTAAGACAAAACATATACTGGTTCAGTTTCTCCCGCTTTCCCCATTCTTATGGAATCTTTGGTGTGATTATAGAAACGTTGTTAAAGAAATATCCTCAACATTTCATGGCTGAACTATTGTAATAGTCTGCTGGTTGGCATCCCTACTTTGTCTCTCTCCACTGTGGTTCATCTTCCCCTTAGCTGTCAAAGTAATCTTCCTCAAGTGCAAGTCTGACCATGTCACTCCCCCTACTCAGTAAACTCTTGTAGCTCCCTATCACCTCCAGGATCAAATACAAAATCTTTTATTTGGTTTCATAACCTTACCCCCCTCTCTACCTTTCCAGTTTCATTTTACCCCTTACTTACCCACCTCCCATGTATTCTGTGACCCAGTGACATTAGCCTCCTTGTTTTTCCTTGAACAAGACGCTCCATCTGCTGCCTCCAAGCATTTTTACTGGCAATCCCCCATGCCTGGAATTTTCTCCCTCCTGATCTCCCACTTCTGATTTCCCTGGATTCCTTCAAATTCCAGCTAACTCCCATTTTTTACAAGAAGCCCTTTCTGGTCCTCCTTAATGCTTGGGCCTTCCCTCTTGTGATTATCTCCCATTATCCTGTCTATATCTTATTTGGATATGCACAGATGTTTGAATGTTGTCCCCCCACTAGACCATGAGCTCCTTGAGAGCAAGTAATGCCTTTTGCTTTTCTTTGCCCTCCCAGCACTTAGTACAGCACATAGTACAATACTATTAAGTACATAGTGGGTGTTTAACAAATTTTTATCAACTGGCTGACATGTTTTTCATATCAAGTCTTCCACTTGTCATATAACATAGACATTTTTACAAATACGGAAAAGATTTCATAAGAAAGGGAACGTTTCAACTTCCATCTAAAGAGAAATCTCTAGCAGGTTCTGCAGAGAAGAATGCCCAGGTTCCTATGGTGTTATTGACAGTTCTACAAAAATGAAAATTGCATAAAAATTTGGTAAACTTTCTAAGAAAAGAGAAATTTGAGGAGGAAATTCTGAAAGGCTCTGTGGGAATACAAGAAGCCCCTGAAGAATATGCATGATTTGAAAAGAAGAATTCAGGGTGATGTAAGGAAATGCACAAAATTCTATGACATGTAGAGGTTTGAGGGACAGTTTGGAATATTCTACAAATATTCAAAATAGTTGTTTGAAACTAATTTGGAATTCAACACATGAGAATTCATCAAGCATTCAAGTCTCTCCCAAAAAACGTCATCTGGCTTTTCCCTCTCGTCCAGCCATCGTCTTATATTTCCTCTTAGTTCATAGCCAGTCTCCTAGAAAAAGCTGTCCATGCTGACTGCCTCCACTTTTCCTCTCACGCTCTTCTCAAGCCTTATAATTTGTCTTCCAACCTCACTGTTCTATGGATCTTGCTCCCTTCAAAGTTACAGTTACCAAATCTGATGGCTTACTCTCAGTCTTCATCTTTCTTGACCTCTCCACATTATTTGATCCTCTTGACCACCCTCTCCTCAGGAATGGAGAACCTACAGCCTTGAGGCCACACATGGCCCTCTAAGTCCTTGGGTGAGCCTTTTGATTGAGTCCAAATTTTACAGAACAAATCCTTTTATTAAGGTAATTTGTTCTCTGAAGTTTGGATTGAGTCAAAGGGTTGCACTTGAGGACCTAGAGGGCCACATGTGACCTTGAGGCCACAGGTTCCCCACACCTGTGCCTAGATGCTCTCTAGTCTTTGGATTTTATGCTCTCTCTCTCTCTTTCTCTCTCTCTCTTACTTTCTCTCTTTCTCTCTCTCTCTCACTCTCTCTCTCTTTCTCTCACTCTCTCTCTCTCTCCCTCCCTCCCTCCCTCCTTTTGTGAGTGTGTGTCTTTTCACCCCACCTCCTTCCTGTCTAGTTTCTCTTTCTTACTCTTCTCTGCTGGATCACCATCCACATCCAACTTCCTAATTTTGAAGGTACTCCATGATTCTGCCTTCTTCTCTACAATCTTCTCTTGATGACTTTATCAGCTTCTATGCACTGATAATTATCTCTTTGCATATTATTCCCAGATCTATGACTACAGCCTCAGTCTCTCTTGAGCATTAGTCCCATACCCCTAATCAGTTACTGAACATTTTGAGTTGGATGTCCCATAGGCATCTCAAAGTCAACATGACCAAAACAAATCTCCTTATCTTTCCACCCCATACCGTATGGAATGAGTGAAAACTTCTCAAGCAGTTTGAGATTGTCTTTCCCTTTTCCTCCTCCATTGCTGCTGTCAATCACTTTCATTTCTTTGTCTGTTTTTCCTGCCCCTGTGGGCCCCTCCTCCTGGCCAGTGGGAGTCAGGGACAGCCCAGGCTCACTCTTCCTCCCTTGCTTTGGGACCCTCCCCCCTCCTTTTCTTGCTGTCCCATTTGGGGAAGAATTTGGTGAAGTCTGCCTCTCAACCAATGAGAGAGGAGACAGTCGGGAAGGGGGCTTGATGGAATTAGAGTATAAACTCTTGCATTGTCTTTTGTAACATGCCTCTTCTCCATGATGAGTCATGGGGAAGACCGCCCTCTTCTCCCAGGGAAGAGAATAAACTCCTGTTCTTATCCTAAGAGATCTCTGCGTTTATTTTATTTTATTTTTTTACTAAATTAAGAATGAGGGTTATTTTTCATCCCAAACAATACCATCCCTTTTCTGAATTTTCTTCTTTATGTCAAGAGCACCACCATCTTCCCAGTCTTCTAGGTTTACAACCTCAAAATCAGTCTTAACTCCTCCTTCTACCTCACCTGGAATACAACAGTGCTCAATAAGTACTTGTTGATTGGTTTATGTTTTCAAGGCACATACAAAGACAAAAATGAAAATATGTCTTCAGGAGCTTACATGTTGCTGAAGGGATATGAGAGGCTCACAAATAAATACAAAATATAAACAAAGTAGTGAAACAGTAATTACAAGACAGAGAGAACAATGGTGATGGCATAAAAATTCTCAGTAGAGACTGGAATTTGAGCTGTGCTATCATGGAAACTAGGGGTTCTACAAGGAGAATGTGTGAAGAGAGCACATTCCAGACACAGGGAAACTCTTTTGCCCAAGCATGGAGGCAGGAGGTAGAATGTCAATCTAATCTAATCTAATCATCATCTATTAAGCACCTACTATATGCCACACATTGGTGCCAAATGCTAGGGATACAATTAATTTTTTAAAAGATAATCCCTGCCCTCAAGGAGTTTATCATCTAATGAGGAAAGATAACACACAAAAGGAAGCAGAAAAGCTAGAGTGAAGGATAAACTAGGGGCTACCATGTGCAGGGGCATCTTGTTCCATGAAGTTGAAACTAGGCAGAGGAAAAGCTGTAAAGTGAACCAAAATGTCCAGTTTCTACCCTGCGTAAAGGAAGACATTGGGAAGAGTTTGATATTCCACCCTCCAGTCCTTCAGTCAGAGGGGACAGGAGGCTGAAGTTAGTAGCATGATAATGAGATTAGAAATGATGAATTTAACTTGGGAGGAGCATCTCATTCCCTGGAGTTGAGAAGAGAAAGAGCAACAGATGCAGAGTGGAGTGACATCCAGTGAAAACTAGGGGACCAGTTTGACTAGAACAAAATTATGTGAAGGGAAGAAAAGTGAAATGATGCAGCTGGATCGTGGTATGCTTCAAAGATCAGGCTAAGGAGTTCACATTTTCTCCAAGAGACAATAGGGAGCCACAAAAGGTGTTTGAGTGAGAGTATATGTACGTGTTGGGGGTAGAGTGACACGGTCAGATCTCATCTAGAGTTTAAAAGATTCTATAATAATTTGGAAGGATTGAGGAAATTCAGAATGTTCTACAAGGCTGCAGGATTTTTTCTGAGCCTGTGGAAGCTCAGGGGTGAATTCCAAGTGTTCTTCCAGAATTCAAAAGATTCTACAAGGCTGTAGAAGTCTAGATGAGAATTCAGAAGCTTATCAGAGAATGCAGAAGATTCCACAAGGATGTAGAAGGTTTAAATGGGATTCTAGATGCTCTGAGATTCAGAAGATTCCCTAAGAATATGAAATGCTTGAGGGAAAGGAGGCAAAAGGTTTTCTGTGATTGGGGAAGTTTCCATGAGGATGTAAACAGCTTTGAGCTAAGTGAGCTCATCTGCACTCCATATGGTATTTATTAAGTATGCATTTAACAGACCAGCTAGTAATCTTTAGTGCAACATGTGTAAAATGGGAACAAATTAACATTTTTATGAGATCTGTAACTTCAACATTTCCTGACGTCTGTGTATTTAAATTTGCAATCTTAATGTTGCAGTTTGGGAGGCAGGGTTTCTCCTTTTTTTGAATTTAATCATCCTGATGATTATAGCACCCGATTTATACCCCAGACACACTCCGGGGCTTGAGCTGCTTTGGGAGGAGCTGATCAGAATGCAATGTGAGGGAGAAAGCCAATCCCAGCTTTTTAAGGCATAAAAAATAAACAGGGAAAAACAAAAAAATTCCCCCGAGGGTCAAGTCTGCACTGAGGTTGAGGAAGTTTCCAGCCAGGAATACAAAACATCACCAAGGCTTTAGGATTTCCACAGAGTCCTTTTTCAAAATCAGCATGCTAGTGATTTTCAATGGAAACTTTTGTTCATTTGAGCCCACCAGCCTTCCCATGAAGCAGCCAAGGGAGGGCTGTGCCAGGTGGTAAAAAGAGTGCTGGATTGGGAGTCAGAAGGCCAACATTCAGCTTTTGGCTCTGCCACCAATTCTCTGACTGATTATATGCAGATTGGTTTTCTGCTCAGAGCCTTAGCTTCTTCATCTGTCCATGGAGGGGACCCAGACAGCTTGGACATTCTTTGATTCTAAGGCAGGTCTCTGCCATGCTGAGTCCAGGGGAAGACAAGCCTGGACTGGATGTGGAGATTTCAAAGAACTCAATGCCATGCTGCTATCTTTCCTTTGTAAGACACTTCTCTTTGAGTGTACGACAGGTTAGCTCCATGATTAGAGGCTACTGCTGAGGAGGACAAGGCCATAGGTTTGACTCTCTGGGACAGTTACCTTTTCTCCTTCCTCTCTCATCAATCACGTCCAGCCCAGTTCTCTCTGCTTGCCTTCAAAACTCTTCTTCAAGAAATGCTAGAGAAGGTGGCCTAGCCGTGCCAGATTTTAATCTATATTATAAAGCAGCAGTCATCAGAACTGCTTGGTGCTGGCTTAGGAATAGAGTAGTGGATCGATGGAATGGATCGGGCACAAAATACTCAGTAGTCAACGATTATAGTAATATACTGTTTGATAAACCCAAAGACCCCAGTTTTGGGGATAAGAACTCACTATTTGACTAAAACTGCTGGGAAAATTGGAATATTGTATGGCAGAAACTGGGCATAGACCATCAACTAATGCTGTACAATAAAATC
>JAQQSU010014580.1:0-11385 GCA_028627135.1 Pseudochirops cupreus | reverse complement strand
GAAAGGATGAGAAAAGAAAAGAGAAGGGAAGGGAAGGAAAAAAGGGAAACAAATTTCTTATGACAAATACACATAGTCAATAAAAACAAATTCCCTCAGTCACAGCATGCATAAACATACACGTCTCATTGTGTAACCATCACCCCTCTGTGACGGACAGCACGCTTCATCATCGATCCTCCAGATTTGTGACTAGTCATTATATTGATCAGAGTTCTTATAGCTCTCAAAGTGCTTTGTACCACATTCTTGTTATTGTATGAATATTCTCTTGGATCTGCTCATTTCATTCTTCATCTGTTTTTAAAAGTCCTCAAAATAGTTTGTTTTCAGAATATCGATGCTTTTTGAAATATGGAAATTGTATAATTTTTATAAATTTGTTTGTATAATTGTATAAATTGTTCTTCTGGTTCTGTTAACCACACTAGATCAGTTCACAAAAGTCTTTCCATATCTTATAAAAATAATCTATTTCCTTATTTCTAACATTACAATAAAATAAAGCAACTTGATCTTTGGACCAGTTCTTACATCCTAGGATCATCTGCCCAACCCCTTCATTTTACAGATGAGGAAAGGAAGGCACAGGGAAATAAATAGTTGATTGCTATAGTATAGACACATTTCTGAGATAGCTCTGACTCTGGATCTGAATGAGAATTAAACCAGTGCCCTGAAAATCAAATGTCCATTGGGCAAAATAATTCCCTTAACATAATATGTCAACAACTTTTTATTTATCCACAAATGTACTCAACAACATTTTCTGACTATTTAATAATTTTGTTATTGTTGTTTAGTCATTTCAGTTGCATCCAGTTCTTGGTGACCCCATTTGGTTGGTTTGCTGTTTCCTTCTCCAACTCATTTTACAGATGAGGAAACTGAGGCAATCAGGGTTAAGTGACTTGCACAAGGTCATATAGCTAGTAAGAATCTGAGGGCAGATTTGAATGGGCTCTTCCTGACTCCAGGCCCAGGACTCTATCCTCTGTGCCATTTAGCTGCCCTGTTTTAATATTAAAATAATAAAGCCTGTAGTCTCAAAGAGGTCATCATGTTGATATTATAATTTTCTGAACCATTTAAAACCAAGAAAATCTGTTAGGTCCTAAGCTTGGTGGTGAGGAGAGAACAAATAAGTCAGACAGGCTAATTTATTATCTTAATTTTTCTGTTTATGATATCTTAATCAAATATTTGTAAATCTCTCCATTGCAAAATCCTTTCTGGAACACTTGAATGTACAACAAAGTCTTTGTAAAACCCCACATCAAGGAGGTAGCTTAGTGTTGTGTTGGATCCCATGCTGGACCTGGGGTCAGAAGGACCTGGATCCAAATCCTAACTGAGCCACTTGCTAGTGTTATATCTCCAAGCCAGTCACTTAACCTCTCTGAGATTCATTTACCCCTACTGACAGTCAGAGAGAGAGAGACAGAGAGAGAGAGAAAGAGGAAAAGAGGCTTCTAGAATGCTAAACTTAACTCAAAACTTCCTTGCTCCCCACTGAGTTTGTTAAACTCTTAAGGATCATTTTTAGTGTGGGGTTTAGGGTTGAATAGTGTTTAAAGCTCTAAACTGTCTCTTCAGTATTTGAACAAGATTAAGGTTAGAGTTCATTGTGTTGACCCGTCTTGTGAAAGATTAGATAGCTCAGCAAGGCTCCTACTGGCTGTGTAAATGTCTCTGTATGTATTGACTGTCTGGAGTCATTATCAAAGCTTCCAAACACAATCCACACCTTGTAAACAGAAATCCCATTATTTTAGTGGTCCTGATAAGATTTACTAAGAACTTACATTTTTGTTCTGATTGATTGACCTGTTCTAGATAGAAAATAACAGTCCAGTGAGATACGGGGCATGAGTATATATACAATAAACAATCTAACACTTCACTGATTGGCAAGTACAGCCATTTTGCATATGAGTGACTTGTCAAAATTAGTTGGATACACAAGACTAGGTTCTAGTGTTTCATGAAAAAATATTTCCTAAGAAGTCTATCAGGTATTTTTGAATTGGTTGAATTCATTTGCATTAAGCCCACAGCGTCCTTTGAAGGGAAGATGAGAAAGGGTTAATGCCAGTAATTCTTGGCATTGGGATCCTTTCTGAAAAGGAATTTTATAGCCTTAAGGAGTGAATAGTAATGAAAATAATGCTTTGCATTTATATAGCAATTTAACAATAAAAACAGCTCCTATTAATGTAGCACTCTAAGCTTTGCAATGTGCTTTGCAGTTATCTCATTTCAGCATTATGACACTCCTACAAGGTAGGCGCTATTATTATACCCTTTTTATAGATGAGGAAACTTCAGCTGGGAGGGTTGATTGGCGGGGGGGAGGGGGGGGTTCCTTCCTCATCCTCCTAGCTGAATTTCAATTTATTATATACAAAGTGGGAGGGAAACCTTTTTGCCTCCTTTGGGGCTAACCTAGAAAGGTCTCATGCAGGAGGTAGAATTTCAAGAAATCCTCAAAAGAAAGGAGACAGCATGGCAGAAAGAAGAGGGAGGCTGTCCCAAGTCTGAGGAGAGCCCCAAGTAGGAATGGTGCTGCCAAAGAAAAGGGAGGAAGAGGGTAGAGGGCAAGATTAAGCGAAGTGAGTTAGCCCTCACTTCAGAAAGTTGGTCAGAAAGACATAGGTTTGAATCCCATCTCTGACATTTACTAACAGTGTGATCTTGGATAAGTCATTTAACTTGTCTAAATCTCAGTTTTTTCCCCCGTAAAAAGTGAACAATAATAGCTCCCACCTCACACAGCTGTTAGGGGAATCATGCAGAATAACATATAAAGAGCTTGAAAAACTTTAGTATATAAATGCAAGCTATTATTATGACTTATTTTGCCTTCCCGACTTGATTGGAAGGTTTGAGAGCATAGGAACTCTGTCTTACACTCTTTGAGCATCTCCTGGTTCCAGGCACGCTCACTGGCTATTTCTCATACCTGGAATTCTCTCTCTCCTCAGTTCTGTCTGCTTGCTTTTCTGGCTTCCTTCAACTCTAAGCAATAAACATCTACTGAGCATTTACTCTGTGCTAGGGACACAAATGGGAAAAAAGAAAGATTGCTCCTTGCTCAGGTAAGGTCTCACCTTCAGCAAGAGGACTTTTCTAATCTTCCTTAATCTTAGTGCCTTCCCTCTGAGATTATCACCAATCCATTCTGTATGTAGCTTGTTTATACATAGGAGTTTGCATCTTGTCTCCACCATTAGAGGTGAGTTCCTTGGGAGCAAGGACTATATTTGCTTTTCTTTGAACCTCCAGCACTTAGCATAGTGCCCGAGACATAGTGGGTACTTAAAAAAAAAAGCTTATTGACTTTACTTGTATCCCCTGCAACAGCCTATAAGTAAGTACTCAATAAATACTTCTTGTTATGATTATTGTAATTTATTAAAGAACAGGATATCAGGGTCCAAGTGACAGAATGAGAAGATTATTTTGGCAACATCAGTGAGGATAAAGTGGAGGAGAGAGAATGAAGACTGGAGGACCCATCAAGAAAGAGGTCAAAGTAGTGTCATCAACAGAATCTGAGTTAAAGCTATGGAAAGCAAGAAAGATCTATGGGAGATATTGTGAATGAAAAATCAGTGAGATTTGTCAGTTGACTAGACACCCCATACCTTGATACTGAATCTAATTCCTTTATTCCCCTATTGGTTCAGAATCTAATTACCTTAGGCACACACTGGCCAAGAGGATGTACTCAGGATAACAGGAAAAAAAAGGGCAGAGGTCAAGTACCAATCAGCGACAGGCAGACTGGCCTCAAAATCCTCAAATCTACAGAAAGACTAGTGTATCACATCCATCTTGCAATTACCAGGAATGAAAATTCACTATATTATAAGCTCCCAAAAAAGGTAGGTACAGAAGTAGGCGAAGGTTGGCTGATGAGGACATTGTTGGGCCATAGGAAAGAAAGTAAGAAAGAAGGGAGAGAGAAAAAAGAGAAAGGAAGGAGTAAGAAAGGAACAAAGAAGAGAAGGAAAGAAAAAAGAATGAAAAGAAAAAGCGAGAAAGAGAGAGGAATGGAGGGAGGAAGGAAAAAAGAAAGGAAAGATGAAACAAAGAAATAGAAAGTAGCTAATATTAAACTAATATTTATTAAATGTACTCAGAACTCATGGGACACAAAGGAAAAACATGAAAGTAGCAATTCATGCTTTCAAGGAGCTGGCAATCTAATTATATCCATAGGAAAAGTTAAATGAGCAATTCAAAGCAGAAATGGGGTGAACTGTCAGTGCTACAGAATTTCAGAGATTATGGTAGACTGGGGAGGTCATGGAAGATGCTGTGAAGGTGGTAATACCTTAGCTGGATCTTGGAGGATGATTAAAATGTATCAGAGAGAAGAGATGAAGGTATTCCATTCTGGGTGTCGACAGAAGTGAGGGCCAAAGAGAACAAAGGTTGGGGAAACTGCTTCAGTTGCTGGTTCCTGATGCCTGTTTCTGCTGTGGCACAATCTGATTCATGATACCTTACTCTGGTCTGATGTGGTAAACTGATCCTGCCATTGATTTCCTAGCAAAGAAATTAGGTACAACATTAAAGAAACCTAACAGTATCCCGGGGTCAGCCCTTATTCATAACTTGACCTTTAGGGGTTTTCTGCCATCTCATTAAGGATACCCTGATCAATCGCCAAGTCTCAGAGGTATGCACAACACAAAAAGATTCTTAAAGCCTGGAAGAGATTCCATAACTGCTCCAGGAATGAAGGTGTGTAGACAAGTGAGATTGTAGAAGACAACACCTGGTAGAAGTCACCTTTTCCTCCTCTTCCTTTTCCTCCTTCTCCTCTTTTATGTTCCTCATTCATCCAGGGCTTTTTGGGTTTACAAAGTGCTCTCCTCACCACAACCCTGTGATGCAGCTATTATTATCCACAGTCCACAGATGAGGGAACTGGAGGTCCGAGATGTGAAGCAACTTGCTGGTGGTCACACAACTAGTTTCCTTAAAAGCCCAACTAGGATTGGAACTCCGATTTCCCAGTCCCGTTTATACCACACCAGGTGATGAAGTTAAGGGAAGGCATCTGAGTCCTGGCATCGGAAGAGCAACTTCCACAGAGTGATGGGAGCAGAAGCCAAAACCAAGGGATTTAGGAGGAAAGGGGCAGTGAAGAAATTGAAGAGATGGGTATAGCCCATTCATTCCAGGAGGCGAGTTGTAGAAGAAAGAGAAGTCAGAAGGTCATCAGGATCAAACAAAGGATTGGTTTTGGTTTTGATTTTTCATCTTGTTTCTGGCACAGAAGGAAGTTGAGCATGAAGGAAAGGAGACAGCAGAGAAAGAAAGATCGAAACTCAGGTACTGTTGTGTTGGAGTGTAAAGGGCACCAGTTCAGAGCCTGGGAGTTCTAGCCCTCACTGTGCCATTTATTCATTGTGTAACCTAGGGCAAATTACTAGTCTTTATGCCTCGGTTTCAGCCTAGGTAGATTGAGAAGGAAGGACTGGGTGCGCTCTGAAGTAACTTCTCCTGCTAACATTCTAGGAACCTTGGTATATAATAACAGCTAACATTTATACAGTGCTTACTACGTGCCAGGCACTGTGCTAAGTGCTTTACAATTATTATCTCAATTGGTCCTCACAACCACCCTGGGAGGTAGCTGTTATTATTTATCCCCATTTTACAGATGGGGAAACTGAGACAAATAAGGTCAAATGATACTGCTAGTAAACGTCTAAGGCTAGATTTGAATACAGGTCTTCCCGACTCCAGGCCCAGCACCCTATCCATTGGGCCATCTTGATGGCCCTTGTACAGAAAAAAGAGAATATAAATGGGTCTCCTCAGAGTTGTGCCTGGGTTGGAAAAAACAAAAATTAGGCAGCTAACAACACTTGCAGGCCTTCAGCTTGGAGGTGACTTAATTAGTAAGAAAAATGAGTCAAAATGACAAGGTACTGGCTTTCCCCCAGCCCAAGCACGGTCTTCTCTAGCTCAGGCCCAGCCCAGTGGCCCCATGCCCTAGTCCAGGACAGCTCCAGACAGATTTCTATGCCTCCCTCTCCCAATGGTGTCTCAGACTCTCCTACCCAACCCAGTTCATCGTGCCAAGTCTACTCAAGGGTATGTTTTGTGGCTTTTGTTTACCCAAAGAACAGAAATTTCTAGTCACAGCTTTAGGTATGTTAACGTAACATCCTGTTGGTAGTAACAGCGCAGAGAATCCTTATTTTTTCCATTTAACAGGTCTGAGGACAAGTAACTGAAGACCACTGAAAGGTGGTTTTTGCTTAGAGAGGGAGCATCCTTTGAGTTAGTGCCTTCTTATTTCTCTCCTCAAACCAGCCCTTTGTTACTGTTGGTGGTGGTATATTTGGCGGTGTTTAAACTCCATGCTTCTTTCAGGAAAGTCCTTCCCTACATGCGTCATTTCTCCAAGAATTTATAACCTTGAAGGTTAAGGTCCCTATAATGGGATTCTACCCAGGACATCTCCACAATGGCTCCATTAGAAGCACTTCAGTTACATTTATGTCCCAGGCCTGGGATTTATTGCAATGCTGTAAAGCCTCTTTTCAGAAAACACACTCTTAGCTCCACTTATACAGCAGACTTTTCCAGGAGGAGATTAGGAGTAAAATAATTTGAGATCAAATCAAAGAATTCCATCTTTTTAATTAGTGTGTTAAACACAGGAGCAGCTAATACAAATATTTGACTATGCAGTTACCCACTGGTGCTCAGGCCATTGAGGGAAAATTTATAGGGAGCCTTAAAGTCACCATACAATGATTTTCTCCGGTTATGACTTCTTAAATTGCTCTTCATTGCCAATAGTACTACATTTGGACATAAATAAAATCTACTGAATTAGGGCACTGTTCTTGTTAAAATGTTTAATCTTCACTTTAAATGAGTTATGGTAATTGAAGCTTTTTTGTTTTGTGTAAGAAGTACTTTTAAACAAAGTTCACTATTTTTACAGAGGGTAATGACTCACTGATTTAAAAAACCTTTTTGGGTAGATGCCAGATTTGTCTAGTTAGCTGTTTTTAAAAAATTATCCTTACTTTTACATTGTATGATTTACTAAACACAAACAGTACATACATTCATTAAATACCATTGTAGGAAAAGTAGACACTGTTCACATTTGTCCCTTCATTAAATAAATATCTATTAAGGGCCTACTCCCTACAGTGCAAGAGGCAGCCAAGTTTAGTAGCTAAAAGGTTAGATGTGGAACCAAGAAGACTCAGGTTCAGGTTCTACCTTTGACACACACTAGTTGTGTGACCACCAGCAAATCACTCAATCCTCATGTCCCTATGCAATTATATAAGACCCTGAGTTACAAGTTGTAACTGCATCAGTAGAGAAAAGTTTCCACACTAAGAGTTTCCCACCTTGATAAAATCGAAATCTAGACCCCTCCACTCAAAAAAAAAATGTACAAGGCATTCTGCTAGGCTCTAGGTGTAAAAGGATGGTTAAGACTCAGGCCTTAACCTTGAATAAATAGTTGACTTTCTGGAGGGACAACAAGACACACACACACCCTCATTTCTACTTTCTCTTCTCTATACCATTTTTAACTAACCAAAATGAGGTTTCGAAGTAGCATTTTTACTTTTTACTATGCTTATTGAAATTGATTTTCCCTTCTTAATTTAAAAATTAGTCAGGTTGAACATTTTCTATCTTCTAGTCAACTCTTTAAAAAGAAAAACTAAATTTAGTTTCTTTTTGTATGTGGGCCTCAACTGATTCTTTCCCCCAGTGATCAATGGACCTTGAGAAGGAAAAAAAAGTTTCCTATTGCTTTTCTAAAGGGGAACAACTCGATTCAACAAGTGAAATTGTTGAGGACCAGTAACTGAAGACCACTGAAAGGTGGTTTTTGCTTAGAGAGGGAACATCCTTTGAGTTAGTGCCTTCTTATCCCTCTCCTCAAACCAGCCCTTTGTTACTGTTGGTGGTGGTTTGTTTAGCTGTGTTTAAACTTCATGCTTCTTTCAGGAAAGTCCTTCCCAATATGCAAGGGCTTCCCATGTGCAAGGCCCTGTAGACAATATCAACAACTGACATTACATAATAATTACATGTATTTAATGTACACACATAATATGTAGTATGTATGTATACATTATCTCACTTGATCTTCACAACAACCTTGTGAGGCAGGCGATACAGTATTATGAT
The DNA here is from genome assembly GCA_028627135.1 of Pseudochirops cupreus. NCBI lineage: Eukaryota > Metazoa > Chordata > Mammalia > Diprotodontia > Pseudocheiridae > Pseudochirops > Pseudochirops cupreus. The sequence continues at coordinate 3,192 of JAQQSU010014580.1, read as the reverse complement.
CATCCTCACTCCATAGGTGACAAAACTGAATCTTGTGTAGCTAGGAAGGGTTAGAGCTAGGATTTGAATCTAAGTATTCCTAGATCTAGCCCTGTATTCACTGTACCATGTAACCTCCTCAAAGAGGAAGATGATAAAGCCCTGCCCTCAACAGGCTTATAGTCTAACAGGGGAAACAATACAGGACACAAAATTACTCTATAAATTAGAATGTGACACATGTGCTGTTGTTGTTATTGTTAAGTCATTCAGTCGAGTCTGACTGCGATCCCATGCCCCTTATGCCAATACTGTCTGTCCATAGGGTTTTCTTGGCAAAGATTCTGTCATTTCCTTCTCCAGTGGACTGAAGCAAACAGAGGCTAAGTGACTTACCCAGGGCCACACAGCTAGTAAGTGTCTGAGGCTAGATTTAAACTCAGGTCTTCCTGACTACAAGCTATGTGCTCTGTCAACTGATGCTTCCTGATACATTTATAAGAGTAGGCAAAGTCAAGAAGGGATTGAAAATAGGTCTTAGGAAGTCATATAGACCAGGGTAAGGAGTTTAGATTTTATTTAGGAAGTAATAGGGAGGCATTGAAGCCTTGGATTCAAGTTAATCAGTGTCCAATGGGTTCCTAACTTCTGTCAATCAAAGAACTGGAACTTAGAAATGATAGTACATGAACAGGCTTCAGTACTACAAAGGGGGCAGAGAGAAATCACACTGAGAGGTTGTCATTTTATTTCAAGAAATGACCCCTATAGGAAATGTATGTGTATCTTCCCGTGAAACTTACAAGGAAAGTATAGCCTTACCCTAAACTAAATAGATAGATGGATAGATAGATAGATAGATAGATAGACAGACAGGTAGGTAGATCATAATCATCTCTGTCTCTATCTAATGTGTGTGGGGTGGGGGTGGAGGTGGGGATGGCATGGTGTACACACACATTTTTTCTGACCAAAATTTCACTTAATGCATAAGGCTGAATATATGGATTCTTCTCCAAAAGTAAGCTTTAGACACATTTTTTAAAATTGCGTACATGTTTCATTCATGACTAGACTATAAAATTCCTAAGGTCAGGGACCACCTTGTTTTTCCTCTTTATTGCCTCAACAATTAGCATGGTGCTTTCTTTGTATACCATAGGTACTTAATAAATTATGGCTGGATGAATGATTAGAATCTCAGAACTGGAAGGGATATCAGGAGCTATTTCATCTAATCCTTTCTTGATAAAGAATCCTCTTTATATATTCTACAATTGATCATTGAACATTTCCTGAAGATTTGAAGGGATGGAGAACTCACCATTTTCAGCACCTCTGATTACTAGGAAGTCTTTCCATGCATCAAGCCTAAATTTTTTTAGCTCTACCATCTAGAGAAAAGCAGACTAAGTCTAGCCTTATTTCTACATGACAGCCCTTCAAATACTTACTGACAGCTGTCATGGCCCCATCTAAATCTTTTCCAAACTGGACTTCCCCATTTTCTTCATCTAGGTCCTCATATGACGCTTCATCATCCTCACAGCCCTCCTTCAAACACTCTCTAGCATGGAAATGTCGTGCCTAAAATATGGTGGCCAGAACAACATTGCAGACTCAGAGGAGAGTCTAACCACCAGTACAGTACGAACAGAGTAGACTATAACTATCACCTCCCTCATTCAGAAAAGTATGCCACTCCCTTTGGGTAAAATTAGTTTTCTTGTTTCCATGTCACATGTTGAACTTGTGGTCCACTAAGACCATCAGACTTTTTTTTTCCAAATAAACTTCAGTCTAGCCATGACACTGCTATCTTGTATTTGTGATTTTTTTCAGATTTAAGTATAAGACTTTATCTCTATCCCTATTATATTTCACCTGGTGATATTTGACCCAACATTTTAGCATCTTTTTTCATGCTGATTCTGTCATCCAACATGCTAGCTATCTCTCCTGGCATTGTATTATGTGTAGATGAAATAAGCGTGGCAGCAAGTTTTCATCTAACTTATTAATAAAGATATTAAATAGCACAGGGCCAACCATAGATCACTAGGGATCTGTGAAACCTGGAAAACTCCTGTGCTGATGTGGATCCATTGATAACTATTCCCCGAGTCTAATCATTCAGTCAGTTTTGAATCTTCCTAACTATACCACCACTAATCATAACAATAGCTGGCATTTATGTTACCTACTATGTGCCAGGCATTGTGTTAAGCATTTTACAAATATTACTTCATTTGATCCTCAGAACAGCTCTGAGAGGTAGGTATCATATTTGTAAAAGGTACTTTGTATACTTTAAAGCACAATTTGGGGTGTTCTAAAAGTTGGTGCAGTTTTAAGCTATTAAAAGGTTAAATTTTCTCACATGGCTGATTTCTAAGCTATTCAAGCTTATATGCACTGACTTTTAGGATGCTTTTTATACGTATGTTTGAGAGAGACAGAGACAGAGAGACATGGGAGGGGGAGACAAGAGACATGGGAGTGAGGAGGGAGACAGAGACAAAGAAAACCGAGACAAATTTTGATCTTCTCCATTCCCCGGGACACTTCTATTGGTTTTCAGTCTTTCAAAGATCATTGAGAGAGGTCTAGCAAACACATCTGCCAGTTCTTTGGTTAGCCAGGGTGTAGATTAGCTGGGCCCATCACCGGCAGCTAGACACTCTCTCATTGTCTCCTCTTATCTTGGGTTTCAACTTTCCACCAGCCTTTTTTGCCCTGTCCTTTTCCAGTCCACAGAGCATTCCCCTGGACAGGGAAAACAAAACCAAACTAGCAGGTGACCAGTGCCGCCCTCTCTCCATCTGCTGTCTGTTATCATATTCCCATTCACCTAGAGCAAAGCTCCTATTCTTTCTTTGATCTTCTTTGCCCAATGTAGCACTTTAAAAAATCATTTTGTTCTTTCTGGCATTGCTACCTAACCTCAGCTCATTCAAATGTTTAGCGTTTCTAGCTCTATTCTGACCAGACCATTATATCTGACCTTTTTTTATCTTCTGTTACCTGTTCCTTCCTTAATCTTCTCTTTTAAAATATCTTTTAAAAATTTGTTGATGAGGGGGCGGAGCCAAGATGGCGGCGTAGAAGCAGCAACATATCGCAGCTCTCACATAGCCACCCCAAAATACCCATAAAATAGGACTCTAAACCAATCCTGGAACTCCAAAACGCACACAAAGATACTTCCCACTA
>JAQQSU010001458.1:0-14991 GCA_028627135.1 Pseudochirops cupreus | reverse complement strand
AGGCCAGGCTGGTTTTGGTTCGCAGTGCTCATATGGTTCCTTGTAGCTGAGCTGACTTTAGTGGGAAGTATCTTTGTGTGTGTTTTGGAGTTCTAGGATTGGTTTAGAGTCCTATTTTATGGGTATTTTAGGGTGGCTATGTGAGAGCTGCGAAGTGTTGCTGCTGCTACGCCGCCATCTTGGCTCCACCCCCTTGGTTTTCTCAGTTTTAAATATCTGAAATCTGTTTTCTTCCTTTGATATGAAGAAGACCTGTTGAAAATTTAGTTTCTGAGTTAAAAGAATGTGTAGTCATTTTTTTCATTATATTTGAATTTAATTTGAACTTAAATGCAAAATAAGAAAAGAAAAAAAAAACAACCATACACACAACAGAATGTAAGAGAGAATTCAATATAAAACAATAACTTTGCATTTCAAGAAATTCTATATGATAAATACTACACATCATTTTTTGTATTTATTTAGTATTTAATTTCTGCACAGTTACATGGAAACAACAATTTTTTTAGCATTTTTAAAAATTAAATGTAAAGTTAAAATGAATTCCAAATTCTCTTCTTTCCTCTCACCTGGCCTCCCCTCATTGAGAAAGCAAACAATTCCATATAAGTTATACACATCTAGTCATGCAAAACAAATCTATAATACTCAAGCTGTGGGAAAAAAACATAGATTAAAAAAACTCAAGAAAAATGAAGTGAAAAAAATTGCTTCAATCCATATTAAGACACCATCAGCTCTCTCTCTGGGGATGGATATCATTGCTCATCCTAAGTCCTTCAGAGTTGTCATGGATTGTTATATTGCTAATAAAGCTAAATTATTCATGACTAAGCATCTTATGATATTGCTGCTACTTCGTTCCTATTACATTTCACTTTACATCAACCCATATAAGTCTTTCTAGGTTGGTTTGTTTTGGGTTTTTTTTGCTTCACCTCCCTTCTATCACCTCTCCCCCCTTCTCATGCCTTTCCCCTTCTATTTCTCTATAGTCTAAGACAGATTTCTTGTTGTTGTGTATCATATTTCACAGGTACATGTAAGAATAAGTTTAACATTCATTTTTAAAACTCCGAGCCCCTAATTCTCTCCCTTCTTCCCTCCTCCCCCCACTGAGAAGGCAAGCAATTTGATAGAGGTTATACATGTGTAGTCATGAAAAACATTTTAATAACAGTCATGTTGTTTAAAACAAACTGTATTTCCCTCCATCCTATCCTCCCCACCATTTATTATATTCTTTCCTTTCACCCTGGCCCTTCTCAAAAGTATTTTGCATTCTGACTATGCACTCCCCCAATCTGCTTTCCCTTCTATCACTCCTCCTGCTTTCCTGTAGGGTAAGATAGATTTCCATTTGAGTGTGTATGTTATTCATACACACTCCTTAAGCCAATTCTGGTGAGACTGAGGTTCACTCATTTCCTCTCACTTCCCTCTTTTCCCCTTCTACTGTAAAAACTTCGTCTTGCCTCTTTAATGTGAGATAATTTACCCCATTCTACCTCTCCCTTTCTCTTTCTCCCACTACATACCTCTCTCTCTTCCTTTACTTTTTAGATATCATTCCTTCATTTTCAACTTGCACCTGTGCCCTGTGTCTATATCTATCTATCTATCTATCTACCTATCTATCTATCTATGTATTCCCTCCACCTACCCAAATACTGAGAAAGATCTCATGAGTTACAAATATCATCTTTCCATATGGGAATGTAAATAGTACAACTTTAATAAGTCCTTTATGATTTCTCTTTTCTATTTACCTTTTCATACTTCTCTTGAGTCTTGTTTTTGAAAGACATTTTTTTAAAATTTAGCTCTGTTTTTTTTTTCAAGAATGCATTAAATTCCTCTATGTCATTGAATATCAATTTCCCCCCCATTGATTACACTCAGTTTTTCTGGGTAGGTGATTCTTGATTTTATTACTAGCTCCTTTGACCTTCAGAATATCATATTCCAAGCGCTTCAATCTCTTAATGTAGAAGCTGTGAAATCTCTTATTATCAGGATTGTGATTCCACAGTAATTGAATTATTTCTTTCTGGCTGCCTGCAATATTTTCTGCTTGACCTGAGATCTCTGGAATTTGGCTATACTATTCCTGGGAGTTTTCATTTTGGGATATCATTCAGGAGATACATACACACATATACACATACATATATGTGTATATATACACACATACATAGACACACATGTATATGTAATACATATACATAAACATACACATACATACTCAAAGACACATATATAAGACCATATTATGCTTATTTCTACTTGTCCCCTCTTTCTCCGTGGGAGAATAGCATCTTCTGTCAAAAGTCCAAGTTTTTCCACATTTTTCTAAATATACCAGCTCATCATTTCCTCCACTCCAACAATATTCTGACCTAATCATATTCTATCTGGGAGACTGTCTATGAGAGTATTTTCCCCAAATTTTTCTGCTTTCCCTCTATTCTTGACTACATTGATTTTATTTACACAGGAAAATTTTAATTTGAAATAACCAAATTTATCCATTTTACACTTCAGCATATGTTCTCATGTTACAATATGGATTGAGGTCTGATACTACTGAATCTAGTTCCTTCACATCTTTCCCCCCAGTTTCCTTGAAGTTCCTGACCTTCTGCTCTTCCAAATGAAGCCTTTTATTATTTTTTCTCATTCAGTAAGATAATTTTTGGTAATTTAATTGGGTTAGTATTACATAAATAGATTAGTTAGATAAAGCTGTCTTTTTTTTTCAATGTATTAGCTTTACCTAATGATGCTCAATAAATATTACTTCAATTATGTAGACCTAACTTTGTTCCTATAAAAAGTGTTTTCTATTTATATTCCTATATTTACTATGTCTGTCAAGGTAGGTGCACTCTCATTTCTTTTAATACTGTCTAGCTATTTTATATGGTCAAAAGCTATTGATTAATATAGCTGACACATAATATAGTTTCCCTATTGTTCTCTTTTGATTAAGTCTGATTTTAAATTTAACTTTTCTCTGAGATCATGATTGCTATACCTGATTTTTTATATAATAAATTCTACTCATAACCTTTATTTTAAGTTTGTGTGTCTCTCATTTTTATAACTTTTCATAAAAGCAACATGTTGTTAAATTCAAATTCTTACTCTGCTTTCAGTTTCCATTTTATGGTTAAATTCTTCCCGTTCCCATTCTAAACTATAATTACTTGTATATTTTTCTCCTTCCTATTTTTCACACTATCCTTCTCATCATATTCCTATCCCTCCTCACTACACTACTTTAATTCTACCCACCACCTGGCCCATCTATTCCTTAACCTACTACCCTTTAAAGAATTCTTCCCTTATCCTCTTCCTCTAACCTATCACCTTACATTCTTATTTCTTTCTTAATTTAGAAGAATTTTATATATACACACATATATTCGTATACTCACTATCCCTCCCTTATCCTCTTGCCCCTCTCTATCCCTTGTCCCGTTCCAGATGAAAGTTGGGTTCCAGAATCACTAGCACTTCTTCCCCATCTAATTTTTCCTCTAGCAACTAATTTTTGTAAGATAATTACGCTTTTTGCCTTTCCCTACATAATTTTGCTTTTTAGAATCACATCACACTCAGTTCTTTTCCACCCTTTCTTTTGAACTACTCAATTATTAATGACAACCTTAGACAAATGGATTACATTTCCACATATAAAAAGTAAACAATTTGTCCTTATTGAGTCCAATGTAATTAGTTGTTGATGTTTACCTAGTCTTTCTCTTGGATCTTGTATGTAAAATTTTCTATTTATATCTGGTCTTTTTGCAATAAAATCCTGAAAGTCTGTCAATTCACTGAATATCCTTTTTTTTCCATTTGGGGTTATTCTTAACTTTCCTGGACATGATATTTTTGACTGTACCCCAGTTCTCTTGCTCTTCAACAATAGCATTCAAACTTCCAACACAGTTTCCAAGACCTGTGGTCTTTTAGTGTTGTTGTTGCTGCTGCTGCTGCTGCTACTATTTGTCCTTCATTCTAGAAGAATAACATGACATCAGGGAAAAGCCATGGCATGAAAGTGAACTGGATCTAAGTGAGAGAAGGCTATGCAAAGTCATCAGCCTCACTTTCTCCTCTGGATCTGGGTCCAGGGGCCAGATATAGATTAAGGCAACTGGAGATGGCCAGAATGCAATAGAACACCTTGGCCTTTTCAAGCTAAATTCTTTAGCATGTCTCAGTTGCTCAGTTGATTAAGGCTTAACAAGAAATGAGGCAAAGAATGGCCTCTTTAAAAAAATAGATCTGAGAAGGGAAGATCTTCAGGGTTTCTGGCCAAAACAGAAATAATTACTATTTACAGCAGCTACTAGGTCTTGTATAATTCTCACTGTGACTCTGCCATATTTGATTTGCTCTTGTTGCTCATAGTATTTTCTCTTTAACTTGGGGATATCAAAATTTGGCTATGATATTTCAGTAGGTTATCCTATGGAGATCTATTTCACCCTCTTTCAGGTGGTGATGGGTAGATTTTTCTTTTAAATTTCTACTTTCCCCTCTTGTTCTAACATATCAGGACAATTTTCTTTATTTCTTGCATTATTGTATCAAGATTCTTTTTTTTTTAATGTAGATTTCAGATAGCCTAATTATTCTTATGTTTTAGCTTCTTGATCTGTTCTCTAGAGAAGTTGTTTTTCTTATGAGATATTTCATGTTCTCTTCTACTTTTTTATGCTTTATATTTTGTTTTATTATTTCTTGATCTCTTATAACTTTGCTGGCTTCCCTTTGCCCACTTTTAATTTTCAAAGAGTCATTTTCTTCCTTAAGATTCTGGATCTCCTTTTCCAATTTGGTTAATTTTCTTTTCATAGTCTTGTTGTTCTTGAATGGTTCTTACTTCAAAAAAATCCTCAATCTCTCTCACTTGATTTTTGAAGCCTTTTTTGAGTTCTTCTTTGAATCATTTATGAGAAGGTAACCATCTGACATTACTCTTTGAGATAGGAGAGGTTTGTTTTTTTTTTGCTTCAGTATCCTCCTCTCAAGGCCTTCTCTATTCCCATAGTAATTGTGTATGGTTGGATTATTTCTCCTTTGTCTGCTCATTTTTAGAAGCTTACTATTAAACTCCATTCTAATCCTGGAGAGTGGGGGATGGTGCCTCTGTCCTTGGGTCTTTCCTACCATTATTTTTAAGCTTTGTCCTTGATCCAACCTCTGCACTCCTTTTTCCCTACCAGCCATAGCACACTATGCTGGAAATGTTCCTGTTCCCTGAGAACCCTCCAGTGGCTATGCCCTTCAGTTCTCACCTCTGGCTTGGAACCGAGACCAAAAACTCTGCTCTCCTAGAAGTATGCACAGCAAGCAGAGTCCAAATCCCATGGTTTCTGCAGTCACCAAGGCCTTTGCTGGTTTCTTCTCCCTCAGAATTGAGTCTTGGCAACACAGCTGGGCCTGGAGATCTCAATCTTCCCCCTGCTCAGACCCCTGACTGCCCACATTATCCAGGAGGTGAAAATGCCTGTGGCTAAGGTCAAGACTCCCTCCCAACCTTGCTGGATGCTTGCTGTTTCAGTAAAGCTAACCTGCCTCACTTGGGTCAAATCTCCATCCTGTGATCTTTTTTTTCCCATCATTCTTTCTTTGGATTTCTCCAGTTGTCCCAGGAGCACCCCTGTTCTGCCTTAAATCTTGTTTATCATTTCCACTCTATGTTCACCCTGAGGTGCTATTTTGTCTTGTTTATGGAGGAAAACTGGAATTTTTTTCACCTACGCTGCCTCCTTCCCAGAATCCTCTCCTGTGATTACTTTTGTTTTCTTCCAATCCCATGCATTTCAGTAAGAAAGGTGAATGGTCCTATTGCCTTAGAAAACTAAGATGTAACAGTAAATACAATATTTTCCCTCCTAAAAAGTTTTCTAAATACCCTATGATTGCTAAGAGGTCCATAAATAATTATCCCATGGCAGCATTTATGTATGGATTGAGATGGCTGGGACATAGGTGGAATGGGATATGCAAATGGAAAATAATTCTTCTTGTTGGAAGAGTGTTTAGCATTATAATGCCAGAACTCTGTGATGGAACACAGTAAGAAACAATTCTTTGAGGATATCAAAGGTATCAAGGAGACTACTACTGTAGCTTATAATATGCTAATTTGTATGGCAAATGGAATGTAATGGGCAATAGAAAGAGGATTTTTACTTCTAGTGAAGTGAATATATTTGGAGAAAAATGTGATTGTAATGGCAAGCAGAGAAGTATTTAGTACCATCAGCTATTTAATTATTTAGCATCTTGTTTTAGTTCAAGTTTCTTTTAAGCCTTGCCTATGGTTATATCAGGTCTCTGTTAAGAAACAGAGCTTGTGAACCTCATGGTGGGAGGAATTTGCTGATGTAACAGAAGGGTGTGGAACATGGAGGAGTTAATGATCATATATAGGGAGAGGCCCAAGCTAGGAGAGAGCAGAATTGAGAAGGGGAACTTTGTGGTTTCCATGCACTTTGCATGTCTGTTCTGTTTGTGTTTATTTTGGTTTGTGATACTTTGCACAGAAGCCTTGGGACCTCACTGGAAGCCCTGAAAGAAGATTTTCTTTTTGTCTCTTTAAAGAAGTCTTGGAGGAGGGTTTCAGAGGTCCTGGGATGATACTGATGATTTGTTTTGAGTTCTCAGACCTTGGTTGTGGGTTTGTGTTGAGTTCTCAAACCTTGTTGGTGGATCTGTGTTGATTTCACAGGCAGATAGTGAATTAATGATGGTGTTGGCAATGTACATGGATGTTATTGTGGTTCTGTTAAGCTTTGTCTTCCCAGAAAAAGAAACTGTGAAGGACTTGAAGTGGACTGGACACTGTTAGCTTCCATATGGAACTGGAAGAGGAGCTGGACAAGGAGCTGAGACCATCCTACCTTTGAACCTAGGTGGTGGTTGGGTAGAATCAGATACGAGATGGAACCATGGAAGAGAAACCATGCAATAATGGATGCAGCCTCAAGTCAAGATAAAAATGGCCTCCCCTTAATGTACTTAATGCTGACTGAGAAGATCATGATTTACTGTGACCTAGGGGTGGAGAACTTTGACCTTTGTACTTTGTGTCCCTTAAGGAGGCCTGCTCCTTAAGGATGATTGAGTAAAGGACTTATTGAATGATATCTTTTGTATGAAATGATGTGGCCACTTTGGCAAAAACTATGTGGCCGCTTTAGTCATAACTTCTTATGTTATAATATTGTGAATGTTGTGGTACTTTGGTTTTTCTGAATGTTTTGCTTTAATTTACTGCTGAATAAATAGAGTTCACTATACTATGTAATCAGAGCCTGAAAGCTGTTCACAGCAACAGTCCTCTGGAAAGGTGCATGTGCTTGGCTTTACAAGGGGTTGAAATATCAGACAGACAAGTAAAACTGACAATGAAAACTGGACAATTACCTAAGAAAGATAATATAAAAATAACTGTGGTTATTGTACCCGTTCTTAAATACATCATTGGAATAGATATATTGAGAGGTATGATCCAGAATTTAACTGAAGGAAGATACAAATTTGCAGTAAGGAAGATAGGAGTTAATACAGCTTTAGTTGGAAAAGTTAAAATGGACCCAGTCACTTTACATGAACCTTCTGATATAATTACTTTAAAACAATATGGTGGCCAGGTGGGGAAGATGAAATTACCAGTATTATAGAGGAATATGTTGAAGCAGGAGTGTTAGTTCCTATAATCACAGGATGGAAAAATCCTGTCTGGTCAGTATGAAAATCAGATGGGATGGGGAGAATGACAGTGGATTATAGACAATTGAATAATGTGACTCTTCCCTTTTATGCTGCTGTTCCAGATACTGTCATCTTAGTAGAAAGAATCCAGAAATATGGTGGGACTTGGCACGCATTTATTGATTTAAGCAATGCTTTCTTTAGTATCCAAATAGACTCTAAACAATGGTACTAGTTTGCTTTCACTTGGCAGGGAAGACAATATACTTTCACCCACTTGCCACAAAGATATGTTATGCATAGCTCTACTATTTGTTATAGGATTGTGGCTGAACATTTGGATGAATTAAAGCTAACTCATGTATAGTTTAACCCCTACATTGATGATATTATGATACAGGGGGGAAATGTAAAAGAAGTGGAGAAGAGATTGACACTTTTAATTGAGCATATGAAAAGCAAAGGGAGAAATTAACCCTGTCACAATTCAAGGACCAGTTGAAAATGTAAAATTTTGGGGTATACAATGGAATAAAGGGCTATGAAAGATTCTTTCACAAGCCCAACAAAAGATTCAGGATTTTCCTATCCCTACCAATAAGAAAGAGGTCCAAAATTTATAGCATTATTTAGACATTGGAGACATTACATTATGCATCTGGGACAGATTTTAAAGCCCTTATATAAAGTTACTCAGAGGAAATACAAATTTGATTAGGGACTTGAGCAGAGTAAAGCTTTTGAAGAAGCCAAAACTGCTATACAAATTGTCCTAGATTTATAGCCCATGCAAAAAATGGTCAGGTAGAATTACAAGTGACTGCACAGGATAATTATGCAAACTGGAGTTTATGGTAGAAACAACAAACCTAAAATGTACCCTTAGGATTTTGGTCTAGGAAACTTCCTTCCTCTGGAGTCAAATATACACTTTTCAAAAAGCAGTTATCAGCTGTATATTGGGATTTGGTGGAGACTGAACAACTGACTCTGGGTCATGAGGTGATACTAAGGTCTGGAATTTTGATTATGACTGGAGTAATGAGTATGTGAGTAATGAGCTTCTCACAGAATTGGGGGTGCACAAGAGGCCAGCATAATTGAATGGTAATTATATATTCAAAATAGAGCTAAAACACACAAAAGTATAGTTTCTGCTTTGCGTGAATCTACAGCAAACATTGATACTGAGGGAAATGATTCACCTCCTGAATTAAGATAAAGTCCTTGGTAAAATGGAATGATGGATATGATGGATTAACTAAAGAAGAGAAGAAACACACATGGTTCACTGATGAGACAGCAAAATATTTGGGCCATTAAAAAAAAAAAACATTGGAAAGTGGTAGCCTATAAACCAAATACTAGGCAGACTTTGGAAAGTATTGGGGTAGGTGGAAGTAGTCAATCTGCTGAATTTATGGCAGTATATCAAGTCATTAACACAGAACAAGGAGGACAGTGTCATATATTTAGTGACTCATGTAGTTAATGGGTTAGCTACATGAATGCCCATGTAGAAAAATCAAATTTGGTAAATTCATGGTAAACAAGTTTGGGGCAAAGAATTATGAGAAGATATAAGGGACATGTCTTTTGTTACCAATTTGTCAGCTTTTTCATGTAGATGCTCTCGTGGCCCTTACCACACCCGAATGTAAGTAAAATGTACATACTGATAGACTAGCAAATATTGCTACTCAACATATTGTCCCTACTCTGACACCAACTGATGATTCAGGAATAGCAAAATGGGTCCATCAAATGGCCAGCCATTTAGGGGTCCAGGCCACACACCAGTGGGCACATGATCGAGGTATTAGTATCTCTCATTCATTCTTAAAATGGAAAGTAAAGAAATGTCATATATGTCAACTTGAAAAGGAAAGGATTGTTCTTCTGGTAGTAACTAGAGAAATAGCAAGAGGAAGAGTCCCAGATCAAATATGGTAGATTATATTGGTCCCCTACCACAAGGTAAAAGATACAAATTTATATGTACTTGTGTTGATACCTATTCTGGTATACTAGTGGCTTATCCTTATAAAAATGCAACCCAGAAAAATACCTGCAAAACTCTAGATCTCTTGTCTATATTATGGAACCCCAATGCATATTCAAAATATGCTCTGTTTTACATAACCTGAATAATAGACCATTGGGAGGAAATACACCTCTAGCCAGAATGATGATCCCAAATCTGCACATTAGAAAAGAGCAGACACATAAGATCGCAAATATTCAGTACTGGACTGTGAAGTAAGATTTCCCAGCACTGTATCCAGGAACACCTGGTTTGGCAGGATATGATTTACATTGTTTAGAGGAATTTTTGCTTAGATAGAAAAGAAATAAGAAATATGTTCACTGGAATATGTATGAGAATCCCTATCAGCCATTTTGGATGGATATTACTGAAACCAGGTTTAGTAGCTCAAAGAATACATTTATTAACTGGAGTAATTGATTCTAATTATCAAGAAGAAATTATTGCACTATTGCAAAATTTAGGTGAAGAACTCATATAGTTTTATAAAAATGATAGATGAGTTCAAGTGATTATTATTCCTTGTGAGACAATACCCCTTGTGAAAACTGACCCTCTGTAATGCCAAGCAAAGGCTACTTCTAAGGTTTGGAATAACAGCATAGTAATTTTATTTTATTCAGTGACAGATTAAGGCAAAACATTCACAGGAAATCAAAATATAGCATAACTCAATAGTTTAGTAAATCCTCAATTCAATTGCAAAGTACCAAGGTCCAAGTAGCCCACCCCTGTGTGGTACATTCATTTACTCAATCCCCCAAAGTCTCTCTTCTCAAATGGAGATCAGTTTCCAATCATAAACAAAGTACATTCATTTCGTCAGTCACAGAGCACCAAAAAGTCAAAAGTTTCCCACACCTGGATCAGAACTGAATTACCATACCATCCATTAATGCCTAGCACTTCCTCAAAAGGGGGCAGGAGAGCACAAAAGGCCATCTATCCTTAAGCTACAAAAAAGTTAAGATATCACAGCATTGAAAACCCAAGGAGAGGTCCTTTCTTCATCTTGACAGGAGGCAAGTTCTCAGCAATTTCTATTTCTGGGGAGACAAAGCTTAACAAAGTCACAAGATGCATTGCCAGTGTCTTCATCAATCTACTCTCTGCCTGCAGAACAGTCCTAGAATCTGTGAAAACATCAGAAAAAAAACATCAGATATAATCCTCTTTCAGGATTTATGTAAACATACAACAAGAAAATCCTTCTTCAGGGCTTCTGAACCAATAGCAAGGTTGCAGGACATCTGCAACAACAACACTATCATTCACCAGCAGACTGATCTGGCAAAACAACATCAAAACAGACAGACAAAATACCAGCATCATAGCCATGCCTCCTCAGTTCTTGGCAGCTCTGGGTAGCAGTTCTCAAAAGTCCCAGGCAGCTCCAACTGGCCCTCAGCAGTCTTTCTCTCAGCAATTCTGGCCCCAGGAAATTCTCCTTTTTCTCTGCCTCCACAATACTGTTTCCCTGAAGTCCTTCTTATGACCTCCTCTGCTTAGGGCTTCTCCCTGCTTGGGCTTTTTTCTAAATCCATGGCACCAGCTCCTCCCACTTCAGCCCTCTCTCTTCATGTCAACAAGTTTGTCCCACAAGTGAGATGCATAAGCTCTGGGTTTTAATACTCAACCTGCAAACCAAGCCAAAACAGAGAGATCTTTAAATTCCATTACCATTACACTCTCCTGAAATAACTATCAGAAGAACTAAAGGGTTTGGTTCTTTTAATAGAATAACATTGGGAGCACAAATATGGGTAAAGTAGAAGCCAGATGATGTTCCAAAGGCTCTGGAGATTATAGCACATGAGAAGGACAATAGCATAACTGTTGTTTATTCAGGAGAAGAAGATTATCAAATTATACCCTTAACTCATATATTCTAACTTTAATTATATTATTGTAGTGAGTTCATGGACTCCAGAACTCTATGTTTCTTTTTGACTTTTAGGCTGTTAAACTTGTTTGGGAAACTTCTTTCCTGCAGACTTAGTACCATCCACTTACAGATGCCTGATAACTTAAACCAGATGCCACGCCCTGTTCATGACTGTGATGTGGACCAAGCTCCAGATGCCAGCTAAAGAACTGACCTTTCAAATGCGACCTCCTGGACCTGCTTTCAAGCAAGCTCCAAAGAGCAGCTACTGAACTGACCTCTTGAATGGGACCTCTTGGGGCAGCAACAGCTCTATGTCCAATTTCAGCTGAAAGTAGTTATGGAGAAGAGGCCTTTGCCCCTTGCCCCAAGATTCTGAGGCCAATTCATTCGAGGGGGGGAACGATGGAGTGCTTGTGCCCAAGTCCCCACCCTAAGATATTGTTTTATGTGCTTATTTTCTATTATCCTGGTTAAATTGTTGCAAAGTTCTGTTGACACCAATTACCCTGCCAGTTACCCCTAAATTCTCATTACTCTATATAATGAAATGTATAGTTAATGTATTTTTGCTATTTAAGGGGCATGAAAGATCTTGAGGCAGAATGTAATAGTAATGGGAATTTGAAGATCTTCCCTGCCGCTAATAATCCTAAGGTAAAATTAAGACTTTCCTTGCTTTAAAAATATACTTGCCCCCTAATAGGCTGAATGTAATCACATGGAAACTGTGGTGGGAGGAGTTTGCTGAAGAGTGGCACAAAGCCCACAGGAAGCCTGGAGTCAGAGCAAGTTAGATGGCTGGGAGGAGAGTATGCTTCTGAGGGAGACAGGCTTGTGTGTAAATATTGGTCTTGTGTTGGTTTGCAGGAAGATTAAACGATGCTTTGGCTTTTCTGTGCTATTATGGCTTATTAACTTCTTTTCTGTTATGATGGAATCAGATTACTGGTTTTGGGACTCAGTTTTCTGGTGTCTAAATAAATGTTTTGCTTCTGTCTTCTATATAGAAAATCTGTTATATTTTGTGAGTAAGCACGATACTGGCATATTTATAGTAACTGTTGGTGCTATGAATGTTGCATTGGCAATACAGGTTTGGTTTGGTTTTTAAATTTCTCTTTGCGTCTTCTCCACTAGTATCCTTCCAAAGTAAGGAGTCAGATGGTTGGTGTGAATACCAAAAAAGGAAAAAAAAAAAGACAATGGAAGAGAATATGTAATTCAGAAAATAAAACAGAAAGTACTATCTGTGGAAACATTAGCTATAAATATCCACATAAATCATGAGAAACACTTAAGAGTTCTAAATATGAGAGTTAGCTAGAAGCCCTCCAAGAATCCTGTGATAATCTCTTGCTCTTTGCCAATGGAACAAAGGTAACTTGGAGGCTTTATCGTTTATTCTTTTTTTTTTCCCTATCTTCTAGACATTTCATATTACTCTCCCCAGATCTGCAATAGTACCTTTGGTTGTGACTTATAAAGTTTGAAAGACAACATTTCTGTGTAATTAATCATTTTATTAATTATTGCTTAGGGGAAAATTAATAAAAATTGGTCATTGGTGCTCTCAAATGCCAAAGACCTCTCATGGAACTCATATGCTTTTGAAAGAGTGGGAGTTTGGGAGGGTAGCGATCAATTCTAATTCGTTAACAAAGAGAAAAGTAAGTATTATAATGCGAGGCAGACTGATGGGCTGGGGGAAGGTGACTCTGATCACTCAATTTTGGACAAAAAGACTTATCTCTCATTCAGACTACCCCCACTTTCAGCAATTTAGAGAAAAGGGTGTTCATCTCTACTCAGACTTGGTTAACTCAAACATTAAATAGGCCAGATTTTACCACTGAGTAGAATCTCCCACGTAGGATCAAAAAACATGCACCTGGCGGTTGTGGGCAATCGCATCTGTTAACAATGCCCTAGCAGTGGTTCTCAACCTTCCTAATGCCGCGACCCTTTAATACAGTTCCTCATGTTGTGGTGACCCCCAACCATAAAATTATCTCTGTTGCTACTTCAAAACTGTAATTTTGCTACTGTTATGAATTGTAATGTAACTATCTGATATGCAGGAAGTATTTTCATTGTTACAAATTGAACATAACTCACAGGTTGAGAACTGCTGCCCTACAGAGACTGAACAATCTACAGGTTTCTGAAAAAAATGTTGGTCCTAATTCAATAATTCATTATTAATATAAGAGAGGAATAATAAATAATAATTTCTCTCATGGTCCAGTCAATTGGACCAGATGAAAACAAAACCTCTAATTTTTCTTATTTCCCTCAATGCTATGTTTCCCTCACCTTCCTTCTATGATCTTCTTTTATTTTATTTCTCTTCTCTTTTTCTAGTCTCATCCTTCCTATACTATTAATTGTACCCTTTGGCAGATACCATTCATTCTTCCATGTTTCTCACTGTATTTCTCATTAGATTGTGAGCTCTTTGATGACAAATAACAGCTCTTAACATAGTACCTAGCATACAGCAGGGATTTGATAAATACTTGTCAGATTATTACATGGAGAAGAAGGCAAAATATCCCCAAAGCAACTATATTGGAGGGGTGAGCACAAGGTTTATTAAATACATACTGTTTGTCAAGTATGGTGCTAAGCAGTGGAGATACAATGAAAAAAAAACTAGTCCTTGCTTTCAAGGAGTTAATAGTCTAATGGGTAGAATATCTAATGGGTAGAACAACATACATAAAACTACACACACACACACACACACACACACACACAGCATAAATTATAAAAAGAACACAAAAGAAGGAAGACAATAGAAACTCATGGACAAGTTTTCTAAGGCATGAAGGGGTTATGATCTTTGGCAGTAAAGGGAGTATCCACACATGAAATGATGGATATTTTAGAGCATCAAAATACTGTATCACCTACTATTCTAAAAAAACAAACAAAAAGTTTTTTAAAATTACACATAATGCCAAAATGCCAAAAATCATATATATGTCAAATAAATGGTCAAACAGTTCTCCATAAAATGTTTTGAGAGATTGCAAATTTGTAATGACTTGCTTCAAACCTCTTTCGTCTAGTCTGCCTCATAATTATTTCTCCTTCCTGTCACTCTAACATTGTTATCCTTCCCAAAGTAGGGGCTATTCTTCAATGTCTTCAGTGTCAAGATGGATTTTAGCTTGTAAAATAACTGGATATTGGCATGACCTCTCATTAAAAGTCCACAGTTCCATGCTAGCACATTGTCTTATACCCTGTTATCAAATTACCCTAAAGAAATCATCATAACCTTACATGTCTAATGATGACTAAGATAGGAAGC
>JAQQSU010014579.1:0-11386 GCA_028627135.1 Pseudochirops cupreus | reverse complement strand
GACATAGGAGAGAATAGACTGGGGTAGGGGGGACACACTGGGATGGCTGTTTTGGGGAGGTGGGTGGGGAAAAGAGGGGGAGAAAATATGTAACTCAAAATCTTGTGGAAATGAATGATGCAAACTATAATAAAATTTAAAAAAAAAAACTTGTGTGGCTGTCAGCACAATAGTTCGGGGCTAATCTCTTGCTCTGACCCCCACAAGGGATGGGAGACAGGCCATTTTTTTTTAAAGTTGAATCATGTTCTTTTCATTAGTTCATTTCCACTCTGATGGATAAGCGAAATGAAAGCCCTTTTACTCACTTAACACCTTGTTATCTGGGGAGTTGAATGGAAAGATACTCTTTAAGCTAACCTGTCCTCAGGCAGGATCAGAGAGTGTGAAGGACATAAAGAAAAATGAAAATTATATAAAAGAAAAGAGAGCAAAATTGTACTTTTTTTAAAAAGAGGTGGGGGGGAAGCAGTATTTGACCTCAAGGAACTTAAATTATTTCGGTTAGATACGAATCATTAACAGAATCAATTCAATTTAATCCATCAAGCATTTTATTAAATGCCTACTATATATCACTCACTGTGGTAGGTGTTGGGGGTAAATAGGCAAAGCAGAAAATGGTTCCTGCCCTCAAGAAGCTTATATTCCCTTTAGAGTAAGGGTTATAATATTAACACAGATTCAATTAGGTTCAGTATGGCAAGTACATACTGTGTATAAGACAGTATATTAAGTGCTGAGGATTTAAAGATCAAAGTGAGACATGCCCTCCTCTCAAGGGCTATAGTCAAACCCATCTCCTTTTCTAGACTTGAATCTCTTTGATAATCTTTTTTTTTCCATTTAAAGAGGATGGGATTTATTCATCATAACATAGATAAAGAGAAATAGCAGCAGAGATGGGACTCGAACCTGTGGCTCCTCAGGGATATTTGCTTTCCAATCCTTACATTTACTAGAAATGACACAGCATCGTACATTGGAAAAGGAGCTGGGTTTGGAGTCAGAGGACTCCTTATTATCTTGTTTCCAATACTTAAGTTTCCCTCTATGGGTTCATCTATAATTAATTAACTAGACCACATCAAAGGCATCAAACTCACAAGTCCCAATTGGGTACTGCTAGCAGCCTGAAAAATTCCCAAATGCCCAAACCAGATGGAAATATATTTGGGAAATGATTTAAAAAATAAATAAAAATACAAAACAGTGTAGATAATGTGAATTTGTGGTTTTCTAAGTCAGTATGCAGACTACATGGAGCATTTTCTACTTGAGGTTTGTTGGGTTTTTTTTGCTTTTTTTTGAAGGGCAATTGGGGTTAAGTGACTTGCCCAAAGTCACATGGCTAGTAAGTGTGTCCAGTGTCTGAGGCTGGATTGGAACTCAGGTCCTCCTGACTCCAGGGCCAGTGTTCTACTCACTGTGCCACCTAGGCTCCCCTCTACTTGAGTTTGATACCAGTGGACTAGAGGACCCCAAGGTCCCTTTCAGTTTTAAAACTCTGATCATAGGATCCCGTGACTCTGGAAAAGCTAATTTACAATCTCTGTGCCTTAGTTTCTTTATCATTAAAATGGGAATAAAGAGACTTTATAGCATCTAGTTCCATTGGTTGTTGTGGGGCTCATATGAGCATTACAAATTACAAAGTGCTACATCCGTGTCAGGTGCTCTGCAGTTCTTATGGTAACGATATTTTTTATTATCCCAGTATTATTTTTATGCTCCCTTCAATTCCTTCTTATTTTCTATAGTTTAAAAAAAAAGGTTAAAACTTTTGTCTGCCACCAAAGGCCCTCCATGATAAGGTAATTTCTTTACTTCTAGCCTTATCCTTTACTGTTTTCTACCACATGCACTAGAGTCTAGCTTACTTGGATGATTTGCTGCCCCCTGGATGCATCCAATATTTTTCTGTGCCTCTGTCTTTGTTTATTCTGCTTCCTCCATGCCTGAAATGCCCTCTCCTTTTCCCATCTCAGCCTACTGAAATCTCATCTGTTTCCCAAACCCAGGTCCCAGTTTTTCAATTGTTTTCCTTCATGATCTTCTTCATTTATAAAGGTTCTTTCTTGATGGTGTCCACATCCAAAAAAAGAACTATGGAGTCTGAATGCAGATTGAAGCATATTATTTGTGCGCTCTCTCCCTCTCTCTCTCCCTCCCTCTCTCCCTCCTTCTTTCCCTCTCCTTCTCTCTCTCTCTCCCTCTCCCGCTCCCTTTCTCTCTCCCTCCCTCTCTCTGTCTTCCTCTCTCTCTCCCTCTCTCTCTCTCCCTCTCCCCCTCTCTTTCTCTCTCTCTCCCTCTCTCTCTTTCTCCCTCCCTCCCTGTCTCTCTCTTCCTCTCTCTCTTCCTCTCTCTCTTCCTCTCTCTCTCTCTCTCTCTCTCTGTCTCTCTCTGTCTGTCTGTCTCTCTCTCTCCCTCACCCCCCCCCTTCTTCATGGTTTCTCCCATTGGTTCTAATTCTTCTTTACATATTACAAGCCATCTTCGGGTCGGGGAGGAGAGAGATGGGAAGAAAATTTGGAACTCAAAATCTCATGGAAGTGAATGTTGAAAACGATAAAGAAAGAAATAGTATAAACATTTCAAAAAAAATTAAAATTAAAAAAAAAGAAATGATCCTTCTTTCCTCTATCTCCACATAGCACTTGGAGCCTATCTTGTGTTTTTCTCCACTTTTAACATGTGCTGCTGTTATTTTATTATTGTATTATAATGAGTGCGTGCGTGTGTTGTGTTATGCTCATTAGATTGATGCTTCATGGGCAAAGGGACTGTGTCTCTATTATATTTATACTATATTATTATTTATTATATATATATATAATATCACATATATTTATGTTATATTTCTAATTCCCCTGCCACCTGACACAGCATCTTGGCATTGTCTACAATGGACAGACAAATCTTTTATTGCAGTGGCTTCTACCAAAGCGTCTTTAAATAAAATAGCTTCCTGTCACAATGTACTGTGGCAGCTTCCTAATAGGTCTAAGTGAAATACTTGTGGCAGTACTCACCTTGTGCCTACGCCTTGTCTCACCTTGCATCCTCTGGCATTCACCTTGTATCTTTTGCTTTCCTTGTCCTACCTGCACTCCTTGTCTCAGAGATCTCATAATAAGAAGAATAGCTAATATCTACATTGCACCTGAAAATTTGTAAAATATTTTACAGTCATAATCTCGTTTGATCCTCATAACAATCAGTGAGGTAGGTGCTATTATTATATGTAATTTACAAATGAGAAAACTAAGGTTGAATGAGCTTAAGCTACAAATCCAGGATTATGTATCTAGTGTCTGAGACAGGATTGTTATTATTATTACTGATTATTATATAAAATATATAATCATGTTATCTGTAATTAATAGTAATAATAATAACCAGCACTTACAAAGTACTTGGTGATTTGTAAATTTTTTTATTCATCACATGTCATTTTATTTTCCTAACAATCCTAGGAGCTAATTGCTATTATTTTCTTCATTTAATAGATGAGAAAACTGGGCATATAGGGATTAAGACAGGATTATATAGCCAGTAAGTTTCTGTGGCAGGATCTGAACTCAATTCTTCCTGCCTCCATGTCCTGAATTTTTTTCACTGTACCAAGTGATTGTCTCTTCAAACCTCAGTCCTTCTGACAGCATTAGCTGTCGGGCACCTTGTCGGTCACCTTGTGGGTCACCTGGTGAAATCCCTTCCTTTTGTAAACTGATGCCCAGAGAAGTGAAAGTGACTAAAGATACTTTCAATGGAAGGTGAACAGCAAGGATTTGAACCTTTGTCCTTGAACTCCAAATCTAGGTTTCTCTTCACTATATTGGCTCCCAAAGAACTAGTCTCTTGAGATCTAACCTAGATAATATTTCGATTTTTTCCATAAATTTGTTTATAGAAATATAATTCCATCTAAAATTTTGTAAAACCTTTGTTTTCAATGAATCTATAAATATTGAAGTATTTTGGAGTTACAAATTAACCTGATGAGATCAGGGTCAATCAGATATGTGCAATTCATATACAATTGTAAAGCCTGACTAATATTCAGGGCAGATTCCCATGGAAGCCCTTTAATGGGAGGCCATTTTGAACTCCCAGTCAGGATTAATTTTCTTTTTTTTTCTTCAAAAAGCCCTTTTCATGTGAACCTGATGAGCCAGAAATAAGTGGCTTTGTTTGCTATTAACACCTTTAAGTTATCTATAGTCTTCAGTGTTTCTCCACATCCTAAGCTTTCAAAGTTTGGGGTAGACATCTTAAATTGAAATTTACCAGCCCACTCTCCTCAGGTCTGTTTGCAGGTTTGTCATCCCCACTAGTCCCATACCTCTTGATGTATCACCTCCATCCTGTAGTACAGAGGGCTATGACATTTGGGTGATATACTGTGGTAATGAATCATCAGGACTCCATTGCTTTGATGATGGATTATTGTATTACATCATTGGCATGATGGCTGACAGGAGGGAAAATGCTTCAAGCCAGTTGGTTTCATAAATTATTTTAAACCTGATGGAAAAAAAAGTGGTTTGAGAAGGTGAGGTAGGATTGGAAAGTGTTCAAGGCTTCTCACTTTCCCTATTTGGGGCTGTATTTACAATTTTAAACAATGAGGGATGGATGCATTAAGAGAGTACTCTATTACCCTAGATTCTTTTATCTAGAGTTTTCCAAGAAACTGGTTGCCTCTACTTGGACAGTACAATCAGCTTTCTGAGCTAAAAGTTTTCTCTGTTGTAGTCAGAAGGAGAAAGAGCTACATTGTTGCCCATGGAGTGACCTCTCACTGCATGTCCCCAAACAAGAGATGATAGACTCTTTATTGGATATGTTACAGAGAAAATTATCATTCAACTATTTTAGACTAGATGGCCGCCAAGTTCACCCCCAACTTTGAAATCTGTGATATTTGAATCCATCTAATCTAGATCCCTCATTTCATAAATGAGGAAAACAAGACCGACAGAATTCAAATGACTGAGCCAAGGTTAATCACGGTATGGGACTATAAACTTCATGAGGGTGGGGACCTTGACTTGGCTGATGTCTTTATTTTTTCATCTTGTCTGCTTCCTAGCACAGTACCCTCTATATAGCATGGACTTTAGGAACATTACTAAAATGGATTGCTCATAGTGATGCTTGTACTTCTATTTCACTTATATTCCTATGGCTCATTGTGGCAAAGTGATAACCTGGGACTCCTAAAAGTTATGCTCTGGGAGCACATGCATTAGAAGATTTGACACAGCAGGAAAGACGTCAGGTTCAGATCCCTTTCTGAGGACCAGCCTAGGTGAAGACACAAGATGTTCAATAAGGGAAGGGTGACCAAAGGACGTATTTGCTAAAGGGTGGTTATTGAGTCATTGATTAATGGAAGGGGGATTTGTCAGTCAGGGAAAGGAACACCCTAACCAATGGAATCATGGATGTTTTCAAATATGGAAGAAGAGATAATAATGACCAGAATACACTACTGTGATATCTGGTAGTACCTTCTGACTCCTCTAAGAAGGAATACATTTGGTTCAATACAGATTTAGTTTATTTAGTTGTATTCTAGGTATGTGAAAAATGACTCCTAATCAGAATATTTGATTAACTAGAAAACCCACCCTACACATTCAGGAAGTCAGTTAAAAAGCTTTGATCGAATGCCTACTTTGCCAGATACATTGCCAAACACTGGGGGGAGAAATAAAAGAAGGGAAAAAAAAAAACAGACCCTGTCCTCAAGGAGCATACTTTCTGATGACTAAGATAAGAAAAGTAAAGAACTAAATATGTACTATATAAATATATGTACATATATATTCATATATTCATATATGCATATGTATATATGCACATATGTATATACAGGTACAGGGTATGTAGTAATAATAAGAAAAATATTATTAACCTATTGCTGTTCAGTCATTTCAATTATATCTGACTCTTCATGACCCCATTTGGGATTTTTCTTGGCAAAGATGCTGGAATAATTTGCCATTTCCTTCTCTAGCCCATTTTACAGATGAGGGAACTGAAGCAAAAAAGCCAAAGTGACTTGCCCAGGGTGACAGAGCTAATAAATGTCTGAAATCAACTTTGACCTCAGGAAGATGAGACTCTTGACTTCAGGCCCCGTACTCTATGTGCTGCAACACTGAACTGCCTCAATAATATTGCTGGTAGCTAACATATATATAGCACCTTCTCCATTCCAGGAACTATGCTAAGTGCTTTACAAATATTGCTCATTTGACTCTCACAACAACCTTGGGAGGTGGATGCTGTTACTATTCCCTTTTGACAGTTGAAGAAACTAAGGAAAAGAGAAGTAAGTGTTTTGCCCAGGTCACACAGCTAGAAGTATCCGAGGCAGGATTTGCACTCAGATCTTCCAGACTTCAGGTCCAGTCCTATCCACTCAACCACCTAGGTAGAAGGGGAAGTTACTAGCAGTAGGAAAGAAAAATTACTCCTTGATCATGGGGGATTAGGAAGCATTTAAAGGACTTAAATGTGATTATCAGCATTGCCATATATAGTCCTATAGTCAGGAAAATAGAATTCCAATCCTGCCCCTGTCATTTAGTGACAACTTCTATAAACCTCAGTTTCTTCATCTGTAAAATGGGTGTAATTATACTTATAATGCCAAACACATCGAAATGTCATGAGGTTCAATGAAATAATGTACATAAAACTTTGGCAAACTTAAAA
This sequence comes from Pseudochirops cupreus, assembly GCA_028627135.1. NCBI lineage: Eukaryota > Metazoa > Chordata > Mammalia > Diprotodontia > Pseudocheiridae > Pseudochirops > Pseudochirops cupreus. The sequence continues at coordinate 4,657 of JAQQSU010014579.1, read as the reverse complement.
CTCCACATGACTTTTGGTTATTATTTTATCTCAATTTCCAGTATCTCTTTGTTAGCATTCTTTTCTAGGAAACCCTCAAATGCATATCATTGAGTTCAATTAATGAGAGCTCAATTTTAATCTTTCAACATTTCTAACACTGAATAATAAAAAGCTTAATAACATTTTAAAAACATGCAAAGTTTTAGAAATCATATGACTGGACATGGATAAAATATTTTAAAATAAGATTAAGGTTATTTGAAGACTATTGATAAAAGTAGACCTTGCTCCTAATAAATGTTTTATCTATCTGTCTAATATGTTCCCTGAGTTTCTGACTTAGGTCATAGACTTGGTGATAGAAGGAAACTTGAAGGTTAACTAGTCCAACCCTCTAATGTTGCAGATCATGATTCTGAGGCTCAGAGGTTAAGTGATTTACCCAAGGTCATGTACACAGTAAATAGCATGCCTTGGCTTTGGCTCAGGATATTTGATCCAAAATTCAATGCTCTTTCTACTGTACTGAATCATCATCATCATTTGTCAACATCATCATCACAATAATAACAACATAATAAAAAATCTCCAATGTGCCTTACTCCTTCAAGTAACAGTTACAGTCTTCTAATATTATTGAAGAATAAGCCTAAGAGTTCTATCATTAAGCACATGTGCCACCTCTCACTCACCTCCTAGTGGAGGACTTTTTTATGGTTTGTTTTGTTTTTTTTTTTTAGGAGGAGGGAAGGCAGGGCAATTGGGGTTAAGTGATTTGGCCAAGGTCACACAACTAGTGAGTGTCAAGTGTCTGAGGTCAGATTTAAACTCAGGTCATGCTGACTTCAGGGTTGGTGCTCTATTCACTGTGCCACCTAGCTGTCCCCCAGATTTTTTTTTTAAGTGAAGCAATTGATGATGTTGGAAAAGAAAAACTTGGAATAGACAGTGAGCTTGTAAATGTGTTCCTATCTTTTTCTTATCTTCTTTTAGTGTCCTACAGAGATATTTAATGTGGAAAAATTGAATATTGAAGTCCTTAATTCCCTTCTGATGCTTATAATAAAAAATGGGATAGAAATTAGTCCATAAGTATTTTCACTGAGATTTCATAATGCCAACATCAGAAATCAAGTCAGATTTTTGGATTTTCTATTGTCAGGAGCTGCGCTGTACCAAAAAGATTCAGTGTCTCACTTTTTCCTAAAACCAAGTGAAGGTTATATATCTAGAACTTGAAGGAATTCCAGAGGTAGTACAGTTTCCACAATTTTACAGATGAGGAAACTGAGTCTTAGGGAATTTAAATCCCCTGTCTAGTTAGGATGCTGGATTCTGAGTGAGAAAGACCTGATTTCAAGTCCTGCCTCAACTAGCTGTAGTCCTAGCTGTAGGACCTGGATGGTATTAATTTCTTCATCTGTAAAATGAGCAGATTGGCTTCCAAAATATCTTCTGTTTCTGTATGGTCTCAAGTGTAGTAAGCATCTGAGGCAAGAATTGGAGCAGGTCTTCAGACCCTAAAGTCAATGTTCTTCCCACTGCCTCCTTCCTTGTTATTCTAATCTGTGCTTTCCAAACACTGAGGTTCTTTCTCAAACTAAACTCCCAAGCATTCAAACTCTACTTCAGAGAGCAAAATTCAGATGGACTGGCCATGTTTTTCAAATGCAAAATATACGCTTGCCAAAAAGACAGTTTTATGGAAAACTCATACAGGGCTAGTATTCACATGGCGCTCAGAAGAAATGATACAAGAACATTCTCAAGGTCTCTCTTAAGAACTTTGGAATTGATTATGTGACATGGGAGACACTGGCACAGGACTGCTCAGCATGGTGTGCCCACATCAGAGAAGGTGCTGTGCCCTATGAGCAAAGAAGAATTGAGACAGCTCAAAGGAAACGTTAGATATGCAGATTTGGAGAATGCACACACAATGTTCACGTGGACTATTGTGCCTGACCTGTGGTAGAACATTCCAAACTCATATCGGTCTGATTGGCAACAGTTAGACACACTATAACTTGATTCTAACATAGTGATGTCATTTTGGTCCTCTTCAGGAATGAAGGACAATAACCAATCTGTCCTTTCTTCTTAGCTTAAAGTCTGAACCCAGGTCTTGATTTCCCTTCCTTAATGGCCTTCTCATGCTTCGCTGTGACTCCACATTGTTTTAGTAGTTTGCCCATGGACACACATATTGTAGACAGGGATCAGGATCCCCACTGCAGAAACTGCTTCTACCAATGGAAAGTTGCATTATCTGTGAGTTAGGAAACAAACCCATGGAATTGCCTAAGACACATAGAGGTTAAGGGACTTTGCTGAGTCCATTCATCTACTATTCATTAGAGGCAGGATTTAAACCTTTGTCTTTCTAAAACCAAGTCAGTACTTGATCCACTGAGTCACTTTGACTCTCTGCTTGTCTATTCACTTTCATTATTCCATTATTGAGAAATCTATAACACTTCTTCACCCACTGCACTCTCACCAACCCATGTGTCATTCTTGGACTGACAGTCTCCTGCCAGCTGAAGTTTCCAACCAATCTTAAGCTCCATATTTTATTCTCATTAGGTAAACTTTTGGGCATCATTCCCCCCTACAACCTTCTCTGAGCTTTCTTTCAATATATCCTACTTATAGAATTCAAGATTCCCCTTCTCACCCATTTAACCATGTCAATCAGTAAAAATGTTTTACATTCCTACTATGGACTAAGTTCTTTATGAAACACTAGAGTTTCAAGGACAAAGATATGATGGCCTTTGCCTTCAACAGCTTCCATTTAGAGGAAAGAATATGAACATGTTTAAGTATAAATAAAAGAAATAAAAGACATTTGGGAAATCCTGCAGATGTCAAAGCCTGTGATGAGCAGTAAGGAAGCTTGTACAGTAATCTTGTCATTGCCTCCCTCAGCGAGTTGTAAAGGAAAAGATATTTTGTAAACTTTTGAGGTTTGCAAACCTTAAAGCTCTATGTAAATGTGAATTACTAATATACTTTCTCTATTTAAATACATAACTCAGAACTCACATTTTCAAAGAGGATCTTCCTAGTTGTTTCAAATCAGTCAGAAAATTACAATTTTAATTTGACATCACCTTTTCCCCCTTAAACATATAAATTTATTGGTAGGTTCTCTATTTTATCTCCTGTCAATTAGATAGTCAGCTTTCTTGTTTCCTTAGTTGTAGCACTTCCTCTGGTCCCACTCCTTCATCTTATACTCATGATTGGTGTACCCAGAGGGCAGTGCCTACCCTTCCTCATAATTCTAAGGACAATCTCATAGGTTACTGTCATTTCAAGCACTGTTGCTTGAGAGCCCCAACTGGTATGCTTCCCATTATCACTAAGAGATAGGTAGCGTTTAGGAAGGGTATTTACTAAGGAGGAACAGCAAGAACAATTGTTACCAAAACATTTCCCCAAATGCCTGGGGCACACTCTTTCTTTATACATCCAATGTCCTTGGGGAAAATAGGTTCAAACTTAAAGAGTAGATGTGACATGGATAAATCCACAGCTCCTGATTTCTGGGAAGTCCATTTCTCATTTTCTAATGCCCTAATAAATTTCTACTTAGGGGAGAGTTCTCTGCTGAGCTCTGTGGATCAGTTCCCTTATAGAATCTTGAAGATGCACCTCCTTGGTGTGTCTCATTTATTCTTAGTGTTTGATTTACCTCTCAGTTCCCAATGCTGTTGCCAGCCTCTCCTGTTCTAGGAGCATTGCCATTGGCTCTTGTAGATAATGTTGCCAAAGTAGATGAGACCTCCAGATCTTCTAACTTTTCAAAGTCCATAATATTGCCTAAGCAATAGGATAGGGATGAAACCTCATTCTCTCCCACCAGTGATAATTCTGACCTCACAAGTCTTTTGCCACTGGAGTTAACCACAACTTTTTGTTTCAATGTGTGATTCTAAACTGGCCTGATGTGTTCTACAAAAGCCCAAAGGTATGATCTACTCTTTAAGTCATTCAAAAGACATTTCCCACTTGGCATCATCTACTTCTTCCTAATGACCCAAAGATTTTTTGATCCTTTGAAACCGATTAAAAACTTATTCATATCTAGTTTATTTTTGATTGAATGATTGGTTCAGGGTGATGTCTGAGCCTTTTATGATTATATTAATTGGGGTGGGATTTTTTACATCTTGAATCTGCAATTCCTTGAGGATAGAAGGTACCCTTTAGCCTGGCAATACCTTACATAGCACTGTACATTCATTATAAGCCTTATTAAATATATTTCTAGTCAGTCAGTATGGAATTATGCTAAACTGTGATTTTAAAAGAAATAACTCCCTTTCTTTTGACAAATAATTACTCCAACAAAATAAGCATCCCTTAAAACAATCCTCAACTTGTTTCAAACTTTTACTTTCATTGGTCATATGCTATTTGAGGATATTAACTTCAATTATTCAGTGGATTATGATTCCATCAGTGTGGGTCTTTACTCTGCCAACAATCATGAAATCACAGGACTCAAGAGGTAGAAGGGATGTCTTTATTTTTTCTTTTTTTTTTAATTTTATTATAGTTTGCATCATTCATTTCCACAAGATTTTGAGTTACATATTTTCTCCCCGTCTTTCCCCCGCCCACCACCCCAAAACAGCCATCCCAGTGTGTCCCCCCTCCCCCAGTC
>JAQQSU010014578.1:0-11387 GCA_028627135.1 Pseudochirops cupreus | reverse complement strand
ATATCATATTCCAGGCCTTTCGATCCCTTAGTGTAGAAGCTGCTAGATCCTGGGTTATCCTAATTGTGTTTCCACAGTATTCAAATTGTTTCCTCTTGGCAGCTTGTAATATTTTCTCCTTGATCTGGGGACTCCAGAACCTGGCAATAATATTCCTAGGAGTTTTCTTTTGGGGATCTTTTTCAAGAGGTGATTGGTGATTTCTTTCAAATTTTATTTTGCCCTCTGGTTTTAAAGTATCAGGGCAATTTTCCTTGAAAATTTCTTGAAGGATGCTTTCTGAGTTCTTTTTTTGATCATGGCTTTCAGATAGTCCAATAATTTTTAAATTGTCTCTGCTGGATCTATTTTCCAGGTCAGTGGTTTTTTCAAGGAGATATTTCACATTGCCTTCTATTTTTTCATTTGTTTGAATCTGTTTAATAGTATCTGGATATCTCATAAAGTCATTAGCTTCCATTTGCTCTGCTCTAATCTGAAGGAATTATTCTCTTCAGAATGCTTTTGAGATTCTTTCTCCATTTGGCAAAGGCGACTTTTTAAGGCATTCTTCTCCTCATTGGCTTTTTGGACCTCTTTTGCCATTTGAGTTAATCTATTTTTTAAGATGTCATTTTCTTAAGTCAGGTTGTTGACTCTCTTTTCATGATTTTATTGCATCATTTTAATTTCTCTTTCCAATTTTCCCTCAGCTTCTCTTATTTGCTTTTCAAAATCCTTTTAAGCTCCTCTATAGCTTATAACCAGTTTACATTTTTCTTGGAAGCTTTTGGTGTGGGAGTTCTGACTGTGTTGTCTTCCTCCTCTTTCATGCTTTGATCTTTTTTGTGCCTGAAAAGGAATCTAAAGTTGGATTGCTGTTCTTGCTTTTCTTCTTTTGCCTGCTCATGTTGCCAGTCACTTACTGGACTTTTGGGCTCAGTAGAACTCTGCTTTCAGAGGGGAGAGCTTTCTCCCAAATTTCTGGGGTTTTTGCAGCTGCCAGAGCTATTAGGGGGCTGCTATCTGTGCATCCCTCACAAGCTTTGGCTCACTGGTGCCACACCTCAGGACCACCACCCAAGACCAGGATCCCAATCCAGGCAGGTTAAGGCAAGAGCATTAGCCTCTGAATGGTCACTTGGCCTCCCTGCAATCTTCAGGCCGAGAGCTCTGAAGCAGCCATGTGGAGGAGGCTGCAGGGCTGCTGGTTCTTCTGTTGTCTTGCTCTGTGGGCAGTTTGCCAGACCACTCCTTTCCCCCAAATTTAGCTGAGTTTCACTGACTTTTCACTTTTTCCTTAATTGTTATGGTTTGATAATTCTGGAGACTGCCTCAGCTGCCAGTGATCTGCTCTCCTGAAAGCTCCAGGTGCAGCTTGTCCCAACTACCTGGGGCTACAGCTGCAGTTTCAGACTGGGCTGGTTTTCGGCTCCCAGCAACCAATGATGACCTTTTCCCGTCTGCCTGCTGGGCTGCCTTCAGCAGGAGCCTTGTTTTTCTGTCATTTTTCTGGGTTCTGGAGCTCTAAAATTTGTTTAGAGTCATATTTTATAGGTATTTGAGATGGTTATGGGGGGGAGCTAATGGAGTTCTCTTGCTTCTATGCCACCATCTTGACTTTGCCTCCTGTAAGCATCATTTTTGAAGAAGGCTATCAATGTAAAATAATCTGGAGGTGGGTCTGTGAAGTGGTGAAGGACCACTTTCTGAACATTCCATGTCAGGATCAGCTGAAGGAAGGCAGGGCTATTGACAGGAGACTTGGGGGAATATGACAGACAGCTGGGAATATTTGATGGCTGTCATGTGGAAGAGAGACTAGTTCAGCCTTGTTCTACTTTGACACCCCCTACCTCCCCCCCTGCCCCCTCCTGCCTAAGACAAAACTAGGATCAATGGTGTAATTTGCAGAGAAGTAGAATTAGGCTTTTTGTAAGGCAAAGCTGAACAATGAGACAATTCCAAAGTGGAATGAATTTCCTCAGAAGGCAATGAGCTCTCTCTCAATATAGGACTTCAAACAGAGACTTAAATTTTGTATGACCTTCTCTTTTTTTCTTCATCAGAATCATTGATTTTTTTTTTAACCTTCAGACTTTCATTTTTGAGAATTTCCCTTACCTCTTGGGCTGACTATCCTTATAGGGTTTTAGCACACAGGATCCTTCTTAGTCTTCCTCAGATCCTGTAGGCATAGGCTCTTCAAAAATCTCAGGTGTGTGCTTTACTACATCTGCCTTTTCTCAATTACCTCATTTGTAAAATGGACCTGACAAACTTTAGAGCTAGGTTTAGAACCCTATCAGCTCCAGATATGTGATCCTATTGATAGGTAGCACACTGGATAGAGATTTGGAGTTGAATCCTGCTTTAGATTCCTACTAGCTATGTGGCCCTGGGCAAGTCACTTATCATCTGTAAAATGGAGAAACTAATAGTATGTGTTGCACGGGGTTGTAAGGATCCAATGAGGTTTTACATCTATATTTGTATCTATGTCTTTGTCTATCATCTAGCTAGCTAGCTATATCTACATTAATATATATCTCTCTCCCTCCCTTCACTCCCTCCTTCTCTCTCCGTCCTCCCTCTATCTAGAGATCTAGAGGGAGATTCTCTTTCTCTCTGTATATGTGTATATATGTATACACACACACACACACACACATATATATACACACACACATATACATGTATTCACTTCTGCATATAAATATCCACACATATATGTATATATGTATATGTATATATATGAAAATAAAATTAGCTAGCTGGTGCAGTAAATAGAGTGCCAGGCCTGAAGACTCATCTTCCTGAGTCCAAATCTGGCATCAGACACTAGCTGTGTGACCCTGGACAAGTCACTTAACCCTATTTGCCTCAGTTTTCCTCATCTATAAAATGACCTGGAGAACTGAACAGCAAAACACTCTAGTGTCTTTGCCAAGAAAACCCCAGTTGGAGTCACAAAGAGTTGTATATGGCTGAAAATGATTCAGCAACAACACACACCCATTGTGTTTATATATACATACATATGTGTGTGTGTATATTTCTAACCTTGAAGTGCTATAGATTTTAGTCGCTGTCATTGTTATTATTATGATTATTTAATTTGTATAGGTAATTCAATTCCTTGAAAAAGGACATTGACTCTACCTGTGAAGGTTAGCGCATTCTTTGCCACAGTTGCCCAGAGCCCACAGAGGGTAAGGGACTTGCCTCCAGCCAGTACTTGTTCAGAGGTGGGCAGATCTTCCTGGTTCTGAGACTTACCCTGGCTCCTCTACCACACTGCCTGTAATCCAATTAGCCAGGAAGAATTCTCATCCATATCTTGTCCTTTGTGGACATGTTGCCTTTTTTCATCTCTGTCTCTGTTTCTGTCTCTGTCTCTCTCTTTCTCTGTCTCTATCTCTCTCTCTTCATGCTCACATCCCCCAATTCACATTTATTTGTTGAAATCTCACCCATCCTTTAAAGTCCAGCTCAGATACCACCTCCTCCACAAAGCCCTTTATCCCAAACCCCTCGTACTCACTCTCTACAGCATGCAATGTTTGCACCAGATATTTATGACAGATATTACAGTGATTTGTATCCCTCTCTATCTCACCCGCTAGCTCATGAGGTCAGTTAGGCAGGATACTCTGTTCTGTACTGTGTGAGGGTAGGGCTAGCTGGGCAGAGGAGAGGGTCACTGTGGTTTTGATAATGAAGCAAATGGGAGAAGCCCAGGGCCTGTGTGAGCACAACTGATTTAGGAAGGCTGTCTCTAAACCCCCAACCCTTCCTAAGTCCTTGCCAGACTCTAATGCCTGTCCCTAAACACACATCCATATACAGAATCACTTACTAAACAGCACAGTTTGTACCAAAGTCCAGGGGCCTGGGGATTATAGGCAGGAGGTAGTGATTACACATTGTCATGGTGATTAGTTCACAGTGGTTGTGACAAAAGTATAAACATCCACATCTTGGTACAAACCAGATAGGGAACCGTGCAGGGGTTGGTGGGTGGGAACTAATGGCTAAATAGACTGTCATAGGATGTGGGTTCAGATTCTGCCTCTGGTTTTTACCATTTGTGTGTGACCTAAGGCAAGTCACTTCACCTTGCTTTGCCTCAGTTTCCTTATCTATAAAGTCAGGAGATTGTATTGTATGTGGTCTGAAATCCCTTTCAGGTGTGGAATAATCCTGGCCATGGTGCTCTTGTCTCTTAATTTCCCTATTTCTGTTGAGGTCACCTCCTCTTCCAGTCACCCAGTTTTGCAACCAAAGAGGCACCTTTGGCTTTTCCCTCAGTCACTCACATATCCAGTTGGTTTCCAAGTCTTACTGACTTTATCTCCGCAATATTCTTAGCCCTCTTCATTTTACTCACACCACAACTAGGTTTGTATTACCTCTCACCTACCTTACTCTAGTTTTCTGACTGGTGTCATTGAATCCCACCTTCTTGTGTCTCTTCCTTCCTCCACACAGTTGACAAATGGATATTCCCAAAGCACAAACCCAACCATGCCACTATCATGCTCAACAGCAGTTAATGGCTACCCATTGCCCCCATTACAAAATATTCCTCCTCTGTTTGCCATTTAAGTCCCTTCACAATCTTTTTCCAATTCATTTTTCAGACTGGTTCCTTGGTAGTCCCCCTTTATAAGTCAAGTCAAGTCAGCACCTACAAAGAAAAAAGCAAAACCTGTCACACTCCAACCTAACCCACCTACTTGTAATTTCCCCTATATGATATTCTATATCCAGCCTCCATGCCTTTGTACAAGCTTTTCCCCATGCCTGGAATGCTGTCCCTCCTAACCCTTATCTCTTGGAAACCTTAACTCCTATTAAATATCAGCTCTAATGCTGCCTCCAACAAGAGACTTCCCTAATTGTTGCCCTTCTCCAAAATTAATATGTATTTATGTGGCATCTATTTTTGTTTTAATCTGTGAACATATCATATCCTGAGCAGAAGGTAAGCCCTGTGAAGGCAGAAAATGTTTTGATTTTGTCTTTGTATCCCCATCCCTATCATAGCATCTGACCCATAAACATTCAGTGAGTATTTGTTTAAGGGCCTTTACTACTCCAAATTTATGAAAGTCTGAATTAAAAGGCATTTATTAAGCACTTGTCTACAGTTCTCTCCACCCTGAGGGATGAAAGCCCTGGATGTGGTCAGCTCATTGGACGTTAGAGTGCTAAGAGACGTTAACCATCATCTCTTCTGTATCACTAATATTATATAGGAGGACAAAGAGTCCTAGAGGAGTTAATTGGATTATTTAACGTCACCCAGGCTAAACAGTAAATAGTAGAGTTTGGATTTGAACCAGAGGCCTCTGGTACCAACTTTAGTAGTGTACAGATTTCTACTTATGAAAAGATCATTGTGAAGTGGGCTTGGATGAACACAGCCCTTTGAGCCCCTTGGAGATCATACTCATGCCTCTTGTCACTAGATTAATACAAAAAGGACCAAATAAAACAAAACACTAAAACAAGGAGGATGTGGGAATGTGAAACCTGAGAAGAATTTGTTGACCCGTGAGTCTGTAACATCGTTTCTGACAAATAGCCATCCATCCATCTATCCATCCATCTATCCAAGATTGAGACCTTGAATCCCCTTTCCAGAGAATGAATTCTGAATCCATGTTTGTAAGTGGTAGGTAACCCTCTCCCAACAGGCCTGTTTTCCATCAGATACTCTATTCCAGACAGTCTTCTATTGAGAGTTTATTTTCAGAGTTAAAAAATAAAGGTTTATTTTTGTCCAGGGAAGAGGAAGGGAAGGAAGGGCAAATGGTCAGGGATTGTTTAGGGTTTTACAAATGTATTTTGAAACCTCAGAAGTGAAGGTTACTTTTTAAAAAATTGTAGTTATATTTTGTTTTTATGTTAGCTTCATATCTGAATATATTACTCATCCATCTTCTCCCCAGGGAGGCATTCTTTGTGACAAAGGATAGAAAAGAAGAAAAAAAAATCAGTTCAGCAAAACTAATCAACATACCAGTGGAGGCTGGCAGAAGATGTACTATTCCACCCCCATGGCCTCCTCATTAAGCAAAGAAGGGAAGACCATGCATTTTTGGTGTTTTCTCTATAAGTCAATCTTGATCATTATAATTATTCAATTTTCAACATTCAGTTTTATTTTTTTTCATTGATCTTTGCATTTAAAATGTTACAGATGTTGTGTATACTGTTCCTGGTTTTTCTTATTTCACTTTGCATCAGTTTATAAGATTCTTCCCATACTTCTCTGAAGGTTTCAAATTCATTGTTTCTTATAACCATGTAATATTCTGTTACATTCATGTGCCTCAACATGGTTAGCCATTCTCCTCAAGACCATCATATCTTGATGTCACAATAGTCTATTTTTTGTCATTGACCCCTTTGGGGTTTGTTCTTGCCACAGAAATCTCTGAGTCAAAGAGTGTGGACATCTCAGTTATTTTCTTTCAATTTGTTAATTTATTTATTTTTACTTTTCAACATTCACTTCCATGAGATTTTAGATTTTCTTCCTGTCCCCTCTCCCCCTTCTCTACCCAAGATGGCATGCAATCTGATATAGGCTTAACACATACATTCCTATTAAACACATTTTTCACATTTGTCATGTTGCGAAGAAGAATTATAATGAATGGGAGAAACCATGGGAAACAAAACAAAACAAAACAAAGAAGAAAATAGTCTGCTTCAGTCTGCATTCCAAGTCACAAGTTCCTTCTCTGAATGTGGATGGCATTTTCCATCATGAGTCCTTTGAAATTGTTTTAGGTTCTTGTATTTCTGAGAAGGACTAAATCTATCAAAATTAGTCATCACACACTGTGGCTATTACTGTGTACAATATTTTCCTGATTCTGCTCACTTTACTCAGCATCAGTTCATGTAAGTCTTTCCGAGTTTTTTCGGAAGTCTGCTTATTCATCATTTCTTATAACATAGTAGTATTCCATTATATTCATATACCACAACTTGTTCAGTCATTCCCCAATTGATGGACGTCCGCTTGATTTCCAGTTCTTGGCCACCACAAAAGGAGCTGCTATAAATTTTCTACATGTGGGTCCTTTTCCCATTTTTATGATCTCTTTGGGATACAGCCCTAGAAGTGGTATTGCTGGGTCAAAGGGTATGTACATTTTTATAGCCCTTTAGGCATAGTTCCAAATTGTTCTCCAGAATGGTTGGATCATAGTTCACAACTCCACCAACAATGAATTAGTATTCCAACTTTCCCACATCTTCTCTAGCATTTATCATTTTCCTGTTTTGTCATTATCCCATCTGAGATGTATGATATGGTGCCTCAAAGTTGTTTGGATTTGCATTTCTCTCTAATCAGTAGTGATTTAGAGCATTTTTTCTTATGATTATAGATACTTTTAATTTCTTCCTCTGAAAACTGCCTGTTCATATCCTTTGACCATTTATCAACTGGGGAATGACTTGTATTCTTGTAAATTTGACCCAGTTTTCCATATATTTTAGAAGTGAGGTCTTTATCGAAGACACTAATTGTAAAAATTCTTCCCCAGTTTTCTGCTTCCCTCCTAATCTTGGTTGTATTGGCTTTGTTTGGGCAAAAGCTTTTCAATTTAATGTAATCAAAATTATCCATTTTACATTTCATAATGTTCTCTATCTCTCGTTTGGTCATAAATCCCTCCAGTCTCCATAAATCTGACAGCTAAACTATTCCTTGCTCCCCTAATTTGTTTATGGTATCAGATTTTATATCTAAATCTTGTACTCATTTGGACTTTATTTTGGTATACAGTGCACCTTAATTATTTTCTTAGTATAATTCTGAATTACTTTCTAGAGTGGGTGGACCAATCTACAGCTCCATCAACAGTGTCGTGGTATGCCTATCTTTCCATAGCCCTCCAACATTGACTGTGTCCATTTTATCAGCATTGAACATTTTCTGAGTGAAACTTTAGAATTATTTTGTTTTTGCATTTCTCTTATGATTAGTGATTTGAAGCATTCTTTCACATGATTGTGAATAGCTTTCTTATCCCCAAAACTGGGTTTTTTGAGTTTATCAAACAGTGTATTACTATAATTGTTGACTACTGAGTCAACTTTTGTACTCAATCTATTCCATTGATCCACTACTCTATTCCTCAGCCAGTACCAAGCAGTTTTGATGACTGCTGCTTTATAATACAAATTAAAATCTGTTATGGCTAGGCCACCTTCCTCAGCATTTTTTTTTTACATTACTTGCCTTGATATTCTGCACCTTTTGTTCTTCCAAATGAATTTTGTTAATATTTTTTCTAGCTCTATAAAGTAATTTTTTGGTAAATTGATTGGTATGGCACTAAATATGTAATTTAATCTAGGTAAAATGGTCATTTTTATTATATTAGCTTGACACAGCCATGAGCAATTGATGCTTTTTCCAATTAGTTAGATGTGATTTTATTAGTGTGAAAAGTGATTTGTAGTTGTATTCATATAGGTTTTGGGTTTGTTTTGGCAGGTAGATTCCCAAATATTTTATAATGTTTACAGTAGCTTTAAATGGGGTTTCTCTTACTATCTCTTGCTGCTGGACTTTGTTAGAAATATCTAGGAATGCTGAGGATTTATGTGGGTTTATTTTATATCCTGCAACTTTGCTAAATTTATTTATTGTCTCAAGTAGTTTTTCACTTGATTCTCTAGGATTCTCCACGTATATCATCATATCATCTGCAAAGAGTGATAGCTTAGTCTCTTCTTTACCTAATTTGATTCCTTTGATTTCTTTTTCTTCTCTAATTGCTACGGCTAACATTTCTAGTACCAAATTGAATAAGAGGGGTGATAGTGGACATCCTTGTTTCATCCCTGATCTTACAGGAAATGCTTCTAGTTTATCCCCATTACATATAATACTTGCTAATGGCTTTAAATAGATGCCACTTATTATTCTAAGGAAAACTCCATTGATTTCTATACTTTCTAGTGTTTTTAATAGGAATGGATGTTGTATTTTGTTAAAAGCCTTTTCTGCATCTAATGAAATAATCATATGGTTTCTGCCAGTTTTATTGTTTTTTTTTCCACTTTACTAGAGCATTTAATGTTAGAATTTGCAATCTTTGTGCCTTTCCTGACCAAAACCACTGAGGTTTTGCTATAAAGCTGAAAACCACATATCATTTTTCTCCCCTAATTTGATTGTCCTAAGCCAAGGATTTCTTTTTTTTTTAAACTTTTGTTTATTTTTAGTTTACAACATTCATTTCTACAAGATTTTGAGTTACAAATTTTCTCTCCATCTTTCCCTTACCCACCAATAGCGATCCCATTGTATACCCCCTCCCCCAATCTGCTCTCTCCTATATCCTCCCCCATCACCCTTCTGACTTTCCAGTAGGGCAAGATGGATCTCCCTACCCCAGTACCTGTATATCTTATTTCCCAGTAGCATGTAAATAATAATAATGATAATTATATATATATATATATACATATATATACACACACACACACATATATATTTTTAATATTTGATTTTAGAGCTTTAAGTTCTACATTCTTTCCCTTCCTCCCTCATCACCCACCCCTACTGGAAAGACAGGCAATTCAATACAGGCCGTATATGTGTAGTTATGCAAAACATCTCCATAATGGACACATTGTGAAAGACTGACTATATTTCCTTCCTTCCTATTCCACTTGTTCTATTCTCTACTTTGTCTCTGTCCCTTTACAAAAGTGAGTGCTTCTAACAACCCTCTCCATAACCTGCCCTCTCCTCCATCTTCTCCCCTCTCATCCGCATCCCCACTTTTGTCCTGTAGGGCAAGATACCCAAATTAGAGTGTGTCATTCCTTCCCTAAGCCAAATTCAATTGGAGTAAGCTTAACCCATTTGCTTTTACCTTCCTGTTCTTCCCCTCCATTGTAACAGTTATTCCTTGCCTCTTCTATATGGGAGGATTAACCCCATTCTGTCTCTCCCTGTCTCCTCTCATACTGTTCCTCTCCTACCACTCAATTTCACATTTTGAAATATTAACCCATCATATTCAATTGATCCTGTGCCCTCTGTCTATGTACACATATATACACATACTCACATATGTATTTCTATGCATATATACCCTGCAATACAGACATATGTGAATGTATATATACATACATATATACACATATATGCATATATGTACATATATACATATATATATACACATACACACACACTCACACGCACACACATTTATATTCCCTTCAACTTTCCTCATACTGAGAAAAGTTTCATATGTTACATGTGGAGGTGGCTGCACTGCTTCTGCTGCTTTCTTGTCCTGGAGGCGGACAGCCAACCCTCTTTTCTCCCCTAGATTTAGCCAAGTTCCACTAACCTTTCACTTAGTCTTTGTTTCTTATGGGTTGATAATTCTGGAAATTGCCACAGCCGCCAGTGATCTACTCTGCTGAAAGCTCAAGTTGTGGCTTGTCCTGGCCACTCCAGAGACAAGCCACAGTTTCAGGCTGGGCTGGTTTCAGCTCCCAGCATGCTGAGACGAGCCCTTCCTGTCCCACCTGCTGGGCTGCCTTCATTGGGAGCTTTCTTTCTCTGTACTTTTGTGAGTTCTGGAGCCCTAAAATTTGTTTAAAGTTGTATTTTATAGGTATTTAAGGTGATTATGGGGCGAGCTGTGCAGTTTTCCTGCCTCTATGCCACCATCTTGGCTCTGCATCCCCAGCTTTATTGTCGATGTGATCAATAATACTGATAATTTTCCTAATATTGAACCATCCTTGCATTCCTGGAATAAATCCTACCTGATCAAAATGTATTACTCTTGTGATAAGTTGCTGTAGTCTTTTTGCTACTATTTTATTTAAAGAGATTGGTCTATAATTTTCTTTCTCTGTTTTGTCTCTCCCTGATTCAGGTATCCGTACCATATTTGTGTCATAAAAAGAATTTGGTAGGCTCCTTCCTCACCAATTTTCCCAAATAGTTTGTAGAGTATTGGGATCAATTGATCTTTAAATGTTTGATAGAATTCACTAGTAAATCCATCTGGTGCCAGAGATTTATTCCCAGGGAGTTCACTGATGGCTTGTTCAATTTCTTTTTCTGAGATGGGATTATTTAAGTAATTTACTTCCTCTTCAGTTAATCTGGGCAACTTATATTTGTCTAAATATTCATCCATTTCACTAAGATTGTCAAATTTATGTGCATACAATTGGGCAAAATAATTCCTAATTATTTATTTAATTTCCTCTTCATTGGAGGTAGATTCACCCTTTTCATTTTTGATACTCAAAATTTGGTTTTCTTCTTTTCTTTTTTATCATATTGACTAAAGGTCTATCAATTTTATTGGTTTTTTCATAAAACCAGCTCTTAGTTTTATTTA
>JAQQSU010014577.1:0-11387 GCA_028627135.1 Pseudochirops cupreus | reverse complement strand
GGAGGAAGGGAAAGAATCTATAATTTAAAGTTCTATAATCAAATGTTAAAAATATATATATATATATATATATATATAATTATTAATATTATTAACTACATCCAACTGGGACTTAAGATACACAGGCACTGTAGTAGGGAGATCCATCCTGCCCTGCCAGAAAGTCAGAGGGGTGATGGGGAAGGACAGAGGAGAGAATAGATTGGGGGAGGGGTTATACAATGGGATGGCTGTTTTGGGGTGGTGGGTAGGGGAAAGATGGGGAGAAAATTTGTAACTCAAAATCTCGTGGAAATGAATGATGTAAACTAAAATAAATAAAAGTTAAAAAAGAAAAATATATATGTATATAGCTATACACACATATATAGACACATATGTATATATACACAAACACACATGTATATACACAATACACATATGTATACATGCATATGTATGTGGGTGTGTGTATATATTAGAGTAAAACAAATTTTGACATTTACCATGTCTGAAAATGTGTCTCATTTTGTATCTTGAGTGCATCAACTCTGTCATGAGGTAGTGGAATTTAAAGATCCCCTTGTATTGGCTTGGTTTTGGAGTTAAGTGTTAAAACTCAGAGCTTGTGAATTCTACTTGTGGGATGGACTTGTTGACCTGAGGAGAGAGGGTTGAACTGGGAGGAGCTGGTGCGGTAGATTTAGAGATAGGACCAAGCAGAGGAGGCCAGAAGAACTTTTGGGAAGCAGTATCATGGAGGCAGAGAGAGAGGAGAATTGCCGGGGACCAGAGTTGCTGAGAGAGACTGCTGAGGGCCAATTGGAGCTGCCCAGGACTTTTGAGAGTGGCTACACAGAGCTGCCGAGAACTGAGGAGGCATTACTGTGGTGCTGGTATTTTTTTCTGTCTGTTTTGATGTTGTTTTGCCAGATTCATCTGCTGATGAAGGGCTTTGTTGCTGTTGCAGAGGCCTTGGAACCTTGCTGTTGGTTCAGAAGCCCTGAAGAAGGATTTTCTTGTTGAATGTTTACAGAAATCTTGGAAGAGGGTCTTGCCAGGGTCCTGAGAATGTTCTGCAGGCAGAGAGTGAATTGATGAGGATGCTGGCAATGTATCTTGTGGCTTTGTTAAGCTTTGTCTTCCCAGGCTCAGAGATTGCTGAGAACTTGCCATGGGTCAAGATGAAGAAAAGACCTCTCCTTGGATGTTAAATGCTGTGATGATATCTTAACTTTATTGTGGCTTAGGGGTAGATGGCCTTTGTGCTCTCCACTGCCCGTTTTGAGAAGGTGCTTGGTGTTAACTGATGATAATTGTAATTCAGTTGTGATTCATTTGACTTTTTGTGCTCTGTGACTGACCAAATGAATGTACTTTGTTTATTATTGGAAACTAATCTCCATTTGAGAAGAGAGACTTTGTGACTGACTAAATGAATGTACTAGCCAGGGGCGAGGTACTTTGACTCTACTTTGTGATTGAATTGAGAACTTGCTAAGTGGCTGAGTTACACTGTGTTTTGATTTTCTCTGTTCTGTGAATATTTTGCCTTAATTTGTCACTGAATAAATGGAGAGTTACTATGGTGGTATTCCAAACCTTGGAAGTTGCCTTTGCTTGGCATTACAGGTAGGTAGCATGCTTCAATCATAAGTTTTCTACTCTGGAGGAGAGAGTGAGGCTGATGGCTCTGCACTGCTTTGCCTCATTTAAATCTAATTCACTTGCAAGTCAAGACCTGACCATGCTGATGTCATTGGTCTTCAAGAATGAAGGAGAAAGAACAATTCATCAGTCTGGAACTGAGTTTGGTGAACTCATCAGAGTTCTTAAGTCCTTCAAAGTTGTCTTTGTAATGTTGTTGTTATTATATAAATTGTTCTGTCCCCTTTATTATGCATCAATTCATAATCAAGTCTTCCCAAGTTTCTCTGAAACCATCTATTTCATGATTTCTTATGGCACAATAATATTCCATTACATCCATATATCATAATTTGGATATAGTCATTCCCCAGTAGATGGGTGAAAGATAACAAATTGAAAGCCCAAGCATTTGCATCTATAAAATTTATTAAAAGAACCAGATAGTCAACCAGTATACCAGGTAAGTCCTTTATTGAAGGACTTAATGGGAAAGAGAAGGATTAGAATCACTAATGTGGAGGTGTGGAGGGACTATAATTTGTACCCTGCCTTCATGTTCATAACATCAGAGATATCCTTGAATTTTACATCTCTCTCACTCTTCCTATCCAATCAGCTGCCAATCAGTTGTTGATTGTACCTCTGAAATATCTCATATTCCACCCCTCTTTCTCTATCCTAGTTCAGCCCTTAATTACTTTTCACCTGAACCATCCCAAAAGTCTGTGTAACAGGATCATGGCAAAGATGTCCACTGGCAGCAATGTCTGCTGACCAACAGCAGTCCTCAGCATCACCCTATTGGAATACCTGGGAAGCTGTTCTAACCCTGTAAATGACTGTGCCTGATACACTAGCCATGACCTCACCTAAGGGACAAGAGGAGCATGAGCCAGGGAGATCCTAGGGGGATGGGAGCTGTAGTAGAGACTGTGGGCTGGGGAAGGGAAGGGAAACTGAACAAACATTTAAACTCGAACAGAACAGGGTGATTCCTTCTGACTAAGGTTGAACTTAATGAAAGAAAACTGCTAGTTCATTTTTTATCACTTTCTAGAGAAGGGAAGGAAAAACAGGGATCCAGATATCCATAGGCAATGAATTTGATAGCTTTAGTTGTGGGGAAAACTGTGACTGATTTGAGAACTGGGTCCTCAAACATTTATCTTTTCCACTGTCTTCCCAAACAAGTTTGAAAGAAAATCATGCTTCTAGAGCAGTGGTTCTCAACCTTCCTAATGCTGAGACCCTTTAATACCCGTATGTGGGTGTATCTGCATGTGGGCAGACCCGCCTGGAGATGGATAGAGGAGCAGTTCCTCAGTTCCTAAGACCATCGGAAATGTGAGCTTTCTGATGGTCTTAGGCGACCTCTGTGACCCCTGTGAAAGGGTCATTCGACCCCCAAAGGGGTTGCAACCCACAGGTTGAGAACCACTGTTTTAGAGGGGAAGAAGGGACAGTTTGGTGGTGTAGTGGACAGAGTGCTACCCCTGCAATCAGAAGACTATCTTCTTGAGTTTGAATGTGACCTCAGACATTTACTAGCTGTGTGACCCTCAGCAAGTCACTTAACCCTGTTTGCCTCAGTTTCCTCATCTGTAAAATGAGCTGGAGAAGGAAATGGCAAACCACTCCAGTATCTCTGCCAAAAAAAAAAGCCCCAAATTGGGTCAAACATGACTGAACAACAACAACAACAACAACAGAGAAGCAGACCTGAGAAAGTCAAGATGGAAATGCTAGGAAGGAAGAGAACCATCCATGAGGGTGGGTGCCAGTAAGAGGGAGTAATTAGCTTTCTTCACCGGTACAACCCCACTACCCGCCCAATTCTGTAGATCTAATCAGTCTCCCTACTTCCAACCTCTTCTCTCTCAACTCATCCTCTGCATAACTACAAATTTAACATTCCATGTTACCTGATCTCCAACTTACCTATTGCGTCTAGGTAAAATGGAAAACTTTTTTGTTAAGAATTTAAAGCCCTTCACAATCCAATTTCAACCTACATTCCCAGCCTTATTTCACATTATCCCCCTCTGCACATTCGACGCTCCAGCCAGAGTAACCTACTTACTATTCTCCACAAAAGACATTCTATCTTCTGTTCCCAAGCCTTGGCAAAGTCTGCTCCCATGCCTGGAATGCAGGTGCTTTTTACTTTCATCACTTATAATGTTTAGTTTCTCTCAAAACTAAGCTGAAGTGCTCCCCCTTCCTAATGAAGCCTGTCTTGACCTATCTCAGCACTTAGCACAATGGTTGGCATATAGCAGGTGCTTCAGTTGCTAGTTCCCTCATCTCACAAGTGATTTTATATATAGTTTATATTTATTTATCTGTGTATGTACTATTTCTCACGAATAGAATATAAGCTCTTTGAGGGGAGGGCTGTTTTATTTTTGTCTTTGCATTCAAAGCACCTAGTACAGTGTCATATGAAATTGCTCAGTTGTCTTTCAGTTTTACCCAATTCTTGGGAACTCCCTTAGGGGCTTTCTTGGCAAAGACACTGGACTGGTTTTCCATGGCCTTCTCCAGCTCATTTTACAGATGAGGAAACTGAGGCAAATAGATCAAAGTAACTTGCCCAGGGTCACACAGTTAAGCTAGTAAGTGTCTGTGGCCAGATTTGAACTCAGGAAGATAAGTCTTCTTGACTCCAGGCCCAGCACTCTATCCACTGTGCCACTTAGCTGTCCTTATACAAAATTGATGCTTAATAAAAGCTTGACAAATAAATAAATGAACCTCCCTATGTACCCACATTGCTGAGATCATAGAACCATGGAAGCACTGATGCATAAATAAAAACATATCTTCTCATGGAAAAAGAAAGAAATTCAAAGTTTTTCTCCTTCTCTAACAGCCACAGTTCTAGGGTAATGACAAAAAAAATTGCTGTTTTCCCTTTCCATCCTCCTCTCATTCTCCACTCTCTTCTAGTATCAGAACAGTTTTCTTTCTTAACAGGGAGTATGGAACCAAATTACAGAGCAGGCTACAAAATTACTACCCTCACCTTCCTTCTTTGCCTGTGTTCCCTAAAATAGGTCCTATCTAATGATTGTATAAATATTGTAAAGAATCACCACTCCTTTAAAATCTCACAGAATGTTGTACTGTTGGCTGCAGCATCCATCTTCTATCACCATACCTAATCCCACATTGATAACTCTTTTGTAGAGAATTTGGCTCCTCCAAACATCAGCCCAGATGTCAGGATCCTTATCCAATCATTTCAAAGAACAGAGGTTTGATTTGTTTGGGATTTTTCTCAAAACTCCTGGACTGGTTGTAAACTCTTTCTCTTATTGCTAATTATCTTCTCAGGCTTAATAACTATGATAAACACTCATGATTGACTCATACTTTCTCACTTCTTGTTACCACCACCACATCCCTGGTTGGGCATCCCTCAGGTGTTGCTTACATAATCTTGACAATCTTACCCAAAGTTAACAAAGAATGAAAATTGTTGGTGCTCAGTATTCTCAAACTCCCAGTATACCAAAGGAGACAATGAATTACCCTCCCTCCCCCAAAGGAAAGAACCCCTCCCTTACCCCATCCCCCCACGTCATCACCTGGGCATAACCTCTAACATACCTTTCTTGGCCAGGATCTCCTTGTTGCTCAGTAGGTTCTTAGTGTTTATTGCATATTTGTTCAGAAAGTAGAACTTTGCTTGAAAGTCAATGATTATCTCAGAAGTAACTACTCCAAAGAGCTTTGAGCATTCTTCTTCTTTTTTTTCACTAGGAGTGAAGAACATTTCAGATGAATCATCCCGATGACTTTGCAAAGCCTTCTTGTCTAATTTAATTTAGATAGCTGAAATAATTCTCATTCTAGGTATACGTGATAACAAATTAAGATTCATGTTTTGGAAGAAGGTAAGAAAGGGAGGAAAATGTCAGATATGCCTATGGTTTCTTTTTTTTTTTTTTAACTCTTTCATGTATAGACCCATGATCCTGTGATCTGGAGTTGAAAGTCCCCATGGAGAAACTCCCTGTACCAATGCAAAGCATCATTTGCTCCACCATTTATGGTCTTAGAATAGGGGTTCTTAACTTTTTTGTCTGTGTAACCAGAGTCCCAAAGCCCATTGGTATGGAACTCTCTCCTCATTGGTGGAGATCAATGCCCTGAACCTGTGTAAGGGGAAGGTGAAACTCAGGAGAGTGGGACAGAAGAGAGGATCAGTGTCCTGAGGCTTTTCAGGTCTCTTTGGGACTTTGGGTGCTTCTGGTTTCCATCTTCCAGAGAGAAGATGCATAATATCAACAGTGCTTCAGATTAATGAACGAAAAGATTCTGGGAAGAAGCCAACATGAGAGGAGCTGGAGTCTCCATCATGCTCCTATTCTTAGCTTGCTACACTAGAGGTTCTGGAAAACTTCCCCTTCAGTGACATCTAGGACATACACTCTCTGTCTCTCTGTCTCTGTCTCTGTCTCTCTCTGTCTCTCTGTCTCTCTCTCTCTTTCTGCCCCTCTCTCTCTCTCTCTCCCCCTCTCTTTCTCTCTCTGTCTGTCTGTCTCTCTCTTCTGTGTGTGTCTCTTTCTGTATCTGTCTATCTGTCTTCTTCCTCCTTTCTCTGTGTGTCTCTGTCTCTGTTTCTCCAGTTCCACCCTGTCTCTCATGAAGGCATGGAACATTAATCTCCACCAATGATAGACTCCCATACCAATGGGCTTTGAGACTTGTGTTACACTTGTTTAAATGTTCAAACATAATTTAAAATTTTTTTGATAACTATTTCAACATGATTGGTTTCTTTTGGAATCCTAGGTATTTTCTTTTGCACATTTGGAAATATTCTGAAAATGTGAGCATAGCCTTCACCAGACTGCCAAAGCATCCATGACATAAAGAAGCTTAAGAATCTCTGACCTAAAAAGTTGCAAAGGCATTGAGAGGGGAAATGACTTATTTAGAGTCACTTAACAGTGCATATCAGAGACAGTACTCAAATCCAGGTCTTCCTAATTGAGAGGGCAGCTTTCTAGCCCCTATGTTATATTGCCCAAATGCTTAGTACTTACTCTTGTAACTTGTGTTACTCATTATTGTTTTTAAGTACATTAATTTCCAGTCAATAGAATAGGATTTTGGTATTGATTGCCACAGTGGCTTCTGGAGAATTGGTACATACATCATCAGAACAGGATCAGGGAAGCTGACAAAGAAAGGGGGAAAAAGTCAGTATGAAATACACTAGTAGAAACATTACTAAGCAGATGAAACTTGGAACATTGTGCTCAATTGATATTACAGTTGGACAACACTCCAACTCACTACACAGAAGCAACAGGGATTTTAGGAGTTAAATCTATGGAATTCCTTGGACAGTTAATAACTCCCAGATGGACCCCAGCATATGATGAGATCAGGAAAAGTTTCATGTATAAAATTGCATTCGAGCAGCATTTGAAAAGAAACAAAGGGTTTTAAGAAGTGGAGGTGAAGAGAGATTGCATTCCAGTCATGGGGAACAACAATGACAGAGGCACCAAGCCAGGAGATGGAATGTTGAATTGGAGAAATTCCAACCTCTCTAAACTTGATAACTGGTCTTCCAGAATTGCAGTGGCCCCAAATATCATCGCCTCTTCATCATCAAGTAGCCAGGCTGGTTGTCAAACAACAGACACATAGTCTTTCCTTGGGTCTATAGCTGAAACCTCTCCAACCTGATCAAACCTGCCAAAGTCTAGGATTTGTTAGTGCACCCTTTGAGAACCCAGGCTTATCTCCATCTTAAGGAGAGGTATGATGTCAAATGTCCAAAAAATGACTCAATCAAGAGAGTTAAGAAGTTCAAACTTCTACCAGTAAACAAAATAGATTTCTAATTTGTAGAACTGTTAATCATAAAATTTAAGATGAAAAAGAAAAAATTAATATTAAATTACTCCAAAATAGAAAGTTTGAAGATACTAAACTTATTTAGTTTTTTGATTGAGGACCAGAAACATGAAGGAAAAGGAGATATAGTCTCTCCTAACCTTACACCTGGCCATCAAGTGGTAATATGGAGGTACTTTGGGGGTGATGGAGGAGGAGCACAGAAAGCTTTATTTGTAGTTCTTCATTCACATACCAATTGAATGAAAAAAACCCAAAAGGCTAGGTAAAGTGTAAGCTCCTGGAAGGAAAGGACCCTTTCTGATTTTCTTTTGGATTTCCCTTAGCACCTACTTCATGAATGAATGAAAAAGTATTTATTAAGCTCTTACTAACTGCTCAGGTTGCAAACAGAAAAGACAATCCCTAGCTCACAGGCAGTTCCCATTCTAAAGGGGGAGGTGACACACAGGGAAGGTTTCAGCTGCAAGTCAGATGTAAAGGTTTCATGGTCCTTAGGGTATAGTGGCAAATCAAATGGTAATGTCTCTTCTTCTTTTTTTTTTAAATAAATTTTTTGGTTGACTAATTTATTCTTCTTCTTATTATTATTATTAATTGGTTGATTAATTTATTATTTTTTTATTTATAATTTTCAACATTCACTTTTTATAAGATTTTGAGTTCCAATTTTTCCCTCTCCCTCCATTTCCCCCTCCTCAAGATGCCATGCAATCTGTTATAGTCTATACATGTACAATTATATTAAACATATTTCCATGATAATGTCTCTTTTTTTTTCTATTTTAAAATTTTAACTAATAATTACCACCATCTATATGGTAGCAAAGCATTATCACATGACTTTTCATGAAACTTAGCAAGACTGAAATTAGTCAACCAATAAATTAATATTTACAGTTTCCATGGGTGCACAGAAGACTTGGCCATTGCCCTTCTATATATGGAAAATGTGATTGGCTTACTCTTCTGCAAAGACAATTATCAGTGCTAGGATCAGCAGTGATTTTATAGGCAAAACAGCGCAATGAACTCTCGTACTAAAATAAATGCTATTTTCTCAAAGATCTCACCATTTACTTTGTGACTATTCTAATTTATAACCAACTTCCAAGATAAATAAAAAACAGCAGCAATTCACCACCAATAGAACACTTAATGTAATGTTTATAGCCTTATCCTTACAGTCAGACTCTTTTATTTATAAGTCGGCAGTTCTTCTTAACCTTCATTTTCTTTTTCATGTCAAGTATTAAAGAGTTCCACCTATTTTCTCAAGTTTGCTTATTTTTTAGCAGTTAACCAAAATAAATGAGAATGCTGAATATTCCTAAGCTTTAAAAGTCTTTAATATCTTATTCATTGTATTTGGGGGTTTTCAGTTTTGTCATGGAGAAAAAATTAATTTAGTCATAACTCTATATGTTGTCCACCTGTTACTTCTACAACACAATCCTGGATAATAAAATTTGGTGTAGATTGTCTTAATTTCTACTTTATGAGGAAGGAGAAATCGTCAAAATAATCTATAACCATCATGTGGAAAACCTTGAAAGTCCATGCTTGTCTTCAAGGTTCAATTATTATCTTTTATCCTTACTGTTCAATCCATTTAATTTTCTGATCTAAATTATTCTCTAGTTCTTCTGGTATGTTGCTGGGCAGCCAGTGTACTCTTTCATGGTTGTAGGACGCCATTACTTCTTCATAAAGAATTTGGAAAATTTCACCCTGAATATTGTCCTGTAGTTTCTTTACACTGTATCTCCTCTTTTCAAGTCTTGTATATAATACAAAATTATCTGTTTGAAGCACAAAAACAATATGAAACCATCATCCAGGGAAGAAGTCACAGCCATGGTAGTCAACAATAACTCCACCTTCTTTCATTCTATTTTCTAACTCATCAACTACTCTGTCTTCATCCAAAATGGGACATTCATATTCTTAATTTTATTTTTTTTTGTTTTGCTTTTTGGAGGGCAATTGGGGTTAAGTGACTTGCCCAAGATCACACGGCTAGTTTACTGTTAAGTGTCTGAGGCTTAACAGTTGGATTTGAACTCAGGCACTCCTGACTCCAGGGCCAGTGCTCTATTCACTGCGCCACCTAGCTGCCCCTGGACATTCATATTCTTAATCAAAGCCATCATATAACTGTCCTTGTGCTAAGTCGCCCACATTAAGGTATGTCAGTCCTGTTCTTGATGCAAGTTCTTTGCCTAATATGGAGAACCGCTTCCAGGAGATTAGAGAATTGGAGCCTACATGGACATTTAGCTGGTCTTCCACTTGGTTGGGAGCAGCCTTTTTTCTATGGACTATATATGTTGTGAGTGAAAGATTGACCTTTTCCCTTAGACAGAAATGCTGAAGAAGCCCTACCAGGTGTTAAGTTAATCTACATTAAAGATGCAGATAGCTCAGGCTATGTAGCCAATGGAAAAAGACTAACAGACCTCTCCCTCTTCATCTCTTCTTCCTTTCCTTTGTTGTTCAATCTCTTCATGACCCCATGTACCATAGCATGCCAGACCCTTCTAGCCTCCATTATCTCACAAAGTCTGTCCAGGTACATGTTCTTTGTTTGCATGACACTATCTATCCATCTCATCCTCTGATGTGCCCTTTTTCTTTTGCCTTCAATTTTCTTCAACATTAGGATTTTTTCCAATGAGTCCTGTCTTCTCATTATGTGACC
Source organism: Pseudochirops cupreus (assembly GCA_028627135.1). Lineage (NCBI taxonomy): Eukaryota > Metazoa > Chordata > Mammalia > Diprotodontia > Pseudocheiridae > Pseudochirops > Pseudochirops cupreus. The sequence continues at coordinate 1,180 of JAQQSU010014577.1, read as the reverse complement.
AAAGTATTTAAGCTTCAGATTCAGTATTTGACCTTCCACTGAACAATCGGAATTAATTTCTTTAAGTATTAATTGATTTGACCTCCTTGCTGTCCAAAGGACTCTCAAAAGTCTTCTCCAGCACTACAGTTCAAAAGATTTGATTCTGCAGCTCTCAGCTTTCCTTTATAGTCAGCTCTCACAGTCATAGACTGCTAATGCAAGGATTTTTGAGCCCAAGAATATAAAATCCAACATTGCTTCCATTTCTTCTCCCTCTAATTGTCAGGAAGTGATGGCACCAGATACCAAGATCTTAGTTTTTTGGTTTTTTTTATGTTATGTTTCAACCCATCTTTTACACTTTCCTCTTTCATCCTCATTTAAGAGGCTTCTTATTTCCTCTTCACTTTCTGCCAGCAAAGTATTACTGTGGATATTTCTCTTGGAAGCCTTAATTCTGGCTTTTGATGCATCCAGCCTGGCATTTTGCATGAAATACTCTGCATATAAGCTAAATAAGTAAGATGACAATATAGAGCCTTGTTATATGCCTTTTCCAATCTTAAACCAATCAGTTGTTCCATTTCTCTAACTTCTTGGTCCACATATAGGTTCCTCAGGAGACAAATAAGAAGGTCTGTGAATATAAGATTGTTTGGCTTTCTGGGCTTCCTTCAAGTCTCAGCTAAAATCCCACCTTTTACAGGAAGCCTCTCCCAATCTCCTTTAATATCAATGCCTTCCCTCTGAAATGATCTCCAATTTATCCTGCATATATCTTGTTTATCAATCAATAAACAATTATCAATTCCTACTAAGTGCCAGACACTATGTTAAGTGCTGAGTATAAAAAGAAGCAAAAGACAGTCCTTACCTTCAAGGAGCTTACAATCCAATAGAGGAAAGAAAATGCAAGTAAATATATAGAGTTAGAAAGAGGCAAGAGCACTCCAGCCTTAGCTAGTCTCCTTCACTGACTCTTTGTTATAACAATCTGAAGATCTTCCCTGCCCCTAGGCCCTTTGCTAAAGTGGCTACATGATTCTGAGAACCTTCCCAGATTTGAAAGTATACTCTGTGCCCTAATAGTCTGGATGTGGTCACGTGGAGCCTGTGGTGCCAGGCTTGTTTTTCGGGAATGCCCATGCCTTGTAGCTTTGTGATTGGGCAGTGAGTCAAGAGGGCTGTGACATTCTCC